>MJUU01026021.1:556-12932 GCA_002080025.1 Modiolus philippinarum
CAGTCCAGTATTTCAGATTTGGTTCAAATTTCATTGCTAGATCACTAATTTCATCAAAGAATGCTTTATTTGGTAGACCTGTATAATTTTTTATTGAAGTATCACTATTTGTCACTTTTTCAACAAAAAGATCTCTGAGAAGTGCATCTTTGTCATTTAGTTTTGCTTCTAACTCACTTATTCTGTCTGAAGTTAAATCAGTTTGACATTGCTTATCTTGGAGTTCATATGTACTATATACTGTTTTAGATGAATTATAACACAAGGAATGTCTGCTATAGCTATGTTCTGCATGCATATTTTCTGAAAAATTAACACCCATACAAAATTATCCTCTATCAGACTAGTATTTACATATTCCTTTTGTCTGTTAGTAAAGTTTTCTTCTAGTTAACATCACAAATTTCATTTGTACTAGTATGGCAGAAATAAAAACTGGTAAAATCATTTTCTGTGCAGTGGTATATTTAGGACATACATGTTACATACATGTTGTACAAATATTTCAGAAAAATATTACAAAAATATGTATCTTGTTCCTTCGATCTGTTCGCTGATAATATTATTTTGTTTGCTCAAGATATTATTCCGTCAAGATATTATCTTGTTTGCTTAAGATAATTATCTTGTTCCCTAAAGATAATTATAATTATCTTGTTTGCTAAAGACAGTTTCTGGTTCCCACAGGAAATTATCCTGTTTTCTGACAAATTATTTTGTTCTCTCAAAAAATTATCTTGTTCCCTCAAGATAATTTTGTAATCTTGAGCCAAAAAGAAATTATCTTGAGGGAACAAGATAATTTCTTGAGTCAACAAAATAATCTCTTGACGGAACAAAATAATAACTCATGTGAACAACTTCATGAGGGAACAAGATACTTATCTGGAGTAAACAAGATAATATCTCGAGGGAACAAGATAATGTTTTGATGGCACAAGATAATATCTCGTGTAAACAAGATAATTTCTTCACAGAACAAGATAATATCTCGTGTGAACAAAAAATTATCCTGAGTGAACAAGAAAATATCTTGAAGGAACAAGAAAATATCTTGAGGGAACAAGATATTATTTTCCAAGATAAGAAGAAAATAAAATGGTATGTCCTAAATATACCACCATATTTCTGAAATATTGTGGACAAAATTTTGATTCATGCAATGACTCGGGGTATCTTAGTTTTGGTGTCATGTTCAGATTCTATCTTTTATTGTCAGTTTACTTGAAGAAAACAAGTGTGGCCCCTAAAGGATGTCTCGCCTGCCTGCGCTTAGATCGCAAGCTTCATGTTATTAGTTCAAAAGATCAAATGATAAACTGTCATGTCAGGGGCGGATTCAGGGGGGGGGGGGGGGCTTTTTGACGCCAAAGAAAAAAAATGTTGTGCGAATTTTGATTTATGGTAATGTCCATCCACAAAACTGAACTAATAATAATTACAAATTTATACTANAAAGTCATGCATTAACAGTTTCAATATGTAGATTAGTAAATCTCACAATTTGCCAGGGGGCTATTGTCAATTTAGTTTTTATGTTTGTGTAAAAGTTAGTTAGCAAGGTCTATACTTTTTTGACATAGTGATATACTTTTTCATCAAGATTATATACATAATCATGCAGATTTAGGAAAAATTTCCTTAGGTAACTCATTAGCAGAGAAACATACTTGAATATAGAAAAAAAATAAAAAGGTTGTCAACGTATATTTGTTCCGCCTAACGGAAGTTCCTTTGGAATAAATATTATAAACATTGATATTATATTTCTTCTTTTGGGAACATCTGTTATATAAAGTTTATTCTGTAAGAAACAAATACTGTAATATTTGTTCCTTCGGAAAAGATATTCTAAAATATTTTATCCTTTTGGAACAAATGTTATGACAGAACTTCTGTTCCGTGACAAGGTCAATGAACCATGAAATTAAGGTCAAGGTTAAGTGACAAGTGTCAGATTGACATGCATCCATAAAGATCTTGCTATAAATCAAAAATGGTGAGTCTAAGTGTAACAGTTGCTAAATATAGACTTAATAGTAAAATGTTAAAAATATCATTGAACCGTATAATTGAGGTCAAGGTTACATGACAGGTGTCAGACTGGCATATACCCAAATAAATCTTGCTATAGGACAAATATTGTAAGTCTAATGGCTATAGCTGATGAGAAATAGACTGTAATGTAAAAAATTAACAAAGTCACTGAACCATGAAATTGAGGTTAAAGACACGTGACAGGTATCAGAATGGCGTGTACCCATATAGATCTCCCTACAAACAAAATATGACGGGTCTAGGTGTTACACTTACTGAGAAAAGGACTCGAATGTGAAACTATGTCGCAGATTTTCCAAGTTCACTGAACCGTGCAATTGAGGTCGAGGAAACATGACAGGTGTCAGACTGGCATCCACCTATAAAGATCTCACTATAGATCAAATATGACATGTCTAGGTATTAAAGTTCCAGAGAAAAAGACTCGAATATGAAACTATGTTGCAGATTTTCCAAGTTTACTGAACCGTGCAATTGAGGTCAAGGAAACGGACTTGAATGTGAAACTGTCGCAATGTTAATGTGCTTATTGAACCATGAAAACAAGGTCAAGGTCATCCAAAATCTATGCTGCTGGAAAGGTCATCACTTGATGGACCTAAGGACCAAAGATGATGCTTGTATGTATTACCCTTTAAAAGTTATTAAGGTTTTAGAAAAAAAAGTTAACGCCGTCGCCGTCTTGTAATACCTATGTCTCGCTTTCAGCGACTTTCGTCGCAGGCGAGACAAAAACAGAACTCAAATCTGACAAAAAAAACCCAAAATCTTATATTTTTTAGATTTGCCCCTCTTGGGTCCTTTTTATTCACTTTAGTGCATAAACAACAAATGTGAGGTCAAATCAATTCACATACCACTGATGCATAATTGTACAATCAACAAAATGAAGCACACTGCATCAAAATATAATAAAAATAAACAATTTTGTAAACATCTGTGAAAACACATCACTTATTCATATGCCAGGAAACCATGCATTGAAATTTCATAACAATCCCTTTTTTTAACAGATGTTATTTAGCAAACACAAATGGACATGGACGAAAACAACAATTGTGCTACTAGTATATCATAACACGACTGTCACGACCTCAAAATTTTTGCATTTGTATTTACAAAAGCGAGTGTTTCCGGATCAAATGAAAAATAATGGGATATGGAGTAAATATACATGAGACAAAATCCCAATAAATATATATATCGATTAAACCACAACTGAACAGCAATTTTGTTGTCGTTTTTGATCTTGAAGTCACCATGAGGCCTTCAAAAATGAGCAATAACTCAAGGCAAGTTCAAGACGGCCCTAGCACCTGTTTGAGTGGAATTAGTTGCTAGATGCCAATCAATGTTACATCTGTGCCTTTGTTTTTTTCACGGATATAGGGTTAGGTAAACAAACATTTAAAAAAAAATGGCCAATCTCTTAATCTTTTTGTGGTGTTTATCATGGTTGCACACAAATGTCTCATGTGTTACTAGTACATGTAGTAATCCATATAAGCAATGAAGGGATATGGAGTAAATGCACATGAGACAAAATCTCTATAAATACATGGTAAAAAGCAATGGAACAACGCTTTTATTGTTGTTCTTCATCTTGAAGTCACCATGAGGCCTTCAACAATGAGCTTTGCCCATGCATCATAGTAAGTTCAAGACGGCCCCTAGCACCGGTTTGAGCGGAATTCATTGCTAGATGTCGAGCAATGCCACATCCATGTTTATTCCGGCCATAGATGCGGGATTGTCAACAAACATTAAGTAAACTGGCAAAGTGTTCTTTCAATCACTGTCATCCGTTGCCCGACAAAAGTACCAGTTTCCCCAGCTGGTGGACAATCACAACAAATAGACAAACACAGGGCAATCATCAAGTCGATTGTGAGAAAACTTGGCTGTATAAATCAGTGAGATGTGGGCAATTTTAACAGGTGGTCAGATCACATTTTGAAATTACAAAAATAGAATGCCAAAATTCGAAATTGTGACAGTGCATCCATATGAGAAATTCTCTCAAGCACAAGTTCACCATACCTGAAATGTATAAAGAGCATAAATCTCTCGCACGGGGAATCTTTTTACGGACTCCACACTGCAGGAGAGACAAACTCCTGTCTAAAATAAGCAATGAAGGGATATGGAGTAAATGCACATGAGACAAAATCTCTATAAATACATGGTTAAAAGCAATGGAACAACGCTTTTATTGTTGTTCTTCATCTTGAAGTCACCATGAGGCCTTCAACAATGAGCTTTGCCCATACCTCATATGAATTAATAAAGGTATAAGGAAATGGAGTGAATGTACATCTTCCAGATTAAACATTGTTAAAGTAAATGACTAAATGCAGAACTGGTATGATTATCGCTACACATTTTAACCTCGCCATATAGTTTTCACCCTACATAAATGACCAATAACCAGTAGTAGCTTGCATTGTTGGAATGTGATGAATGCAGGAGTCAAATTAAGATCAAACCTGCCAATGAGTTTTTGTTGTCAGTCGAGGTTTCTACTTCAACATGCTTGGCAACCCATATCTGTACTTTCTTGCCCTGGACTGGTATTACAGATGGTAAACATAAATCATTCTTTGTTCCCTGATCTGAAAGCAAAATAGAAGTGAAGACTCGGTACACAGCTTTACAACACGTAAACTTATCAGAAGTCATAAAACATCATATGAAATGGACTAACATCAACATTGTATTCAAATATGACAATTGTTCTATCTGAATTAAGCATTTAACTTTCATCACAACTTGTTTGGGATAATCTGAGACGTCTTTTCTGCATTTTCAGCCACACTTTATACATATATTTCACTGAACAACATGATCTGTAAGTCTCATTCAATTTTGAAACTTCGGGCACATAAATTGTAAGATATGTCCTAAAATGTGCACCAGATTACAGTGATCTTGTTTTGTAACCGCCATATAAAGCAATGGTTACAAGGGGTTACATTGGTTACAATAAACAGAATGTGTCCATTCACAAGTCAAGAAATGGATGTAAAGGAAGGGTATTTGGTACAATGATGGTAACTACATGTACATGATTGAAACCTGGGCTACAATGTTTACATACATGTAGTTTTTGGTTACAATGGTTACATACATGTAGTTTTTGGTTACAATGGTTACATTCATGGAGTTTGGGGTTGCAATGGTTACACACATTTGGAATGGGGGTTACAATGGATACATTGCATAGGGAGTGAGGGTTACAATGGTTACATGCATGGGGAATAAGGGTTATAATGGTTACATGCATGGGGAATGAGGGTTACAATGGTTACATGCATGGAGTTTGGGGTTAACATGGTTATATGCATGGGGGATGAGGGTTACAATGGTCACATGCATGGGGAATAATGGTTACAATGGTTACATGCATTGGAAATGAGGGTTACACTGGTTACATGCATGGGGAATGAGGGTTAAAAGCGTTACATGCATGGAGTTTGGGGTTACAATGGTTACATGCACTGGGAATGAGGGTTACAATGGTTACGTGCATAGGGAGTGAGGGTTACAATGGTTACAGGCATGGAGTTTGGGGTTACAATGTTTACATGCATGGGGAATGAGGGTTACAATGGTTACATCTAGCAGTATTTCAGCCATGTATACTTGGGTACTACAATACTACAATGTACATGTACAACCCCTCCCCCACCCCCCTTCAATTTGCTAGCACTAGTCAGTATATACCAAACTGTAGCCAAAGATTTGTCAAGTTAAAAATGTTATGCTTCATTGCATTCTTTAATTTTCACAGAAACATACCATTAACATTATTTTCCTTTTCATCTAAGTTATACATTAATGTCAATGATGTCAGTGCTGAAGCTCTACTTCTGGCACTTGTAGAAGTACATGCTTCCCTTTTCACTACTGTACGAGATGACGAAGAATTTGATTGTTTGTAGTTATTCCAGGGGAACAGTTCGGGTATTGGGCTGTTTCCTGAGCGACAGTTCCCAACAAAATGTCTTGAACATACTCTGTGGTGGACTAAAGGTTCATAATCTAAAGGACGTCGGATCATAGCAATCCATTTTGCCCTTAGTCTTTGCTCCTTTTTTCGTCGGAAATGGTTCAAATGTTATATTTTCCATCCATGGATACTTTTTTTAAATTGTTCCTTTTTCTAACATCAGCCGTGCAACCTGGGACGACACACCAGTACTTTGTTTTAGGGGATGTTAGGCCTCGCCGACCGACCATATCGGACGTCCTTGTTTCTGCCTTACTTTTCTAGTATGTCACATGATCAACGGTAAGTAATAACTTGACCGGTTACGGAACTGGGAAATAACCTATACATGTAAGTTATAATGGTTACATGCATGGGGAATGAGGATTACAATGGTTACATGCATGGAGTTTGGGGTTACAATGTTTACATGCATGGGGAATGAGGGTTACAATGGTTACATCTAGCAATATTTCAGCCATGTATACTTGGGTACTACAATACTACAATGTGCATGTACAACCCCTCCCCCACCCCCTTCAATTTGCTAGTACTAGTCAGTCTATACCAAACTGTAGCCAAAGATTTGTCAAGTTAAAAATGTTATGCTTCATTGCATTCTTTAATTTTCACAGAAACATACCATTAACATTATTTTCCTTTTCATCTAAGTTATACATTAATGTCAATGATGTCAGTGCTGAAGCTCCACTACTGGCACTTGTAGAAGTACATGCTTTCCTTTTCACTACTGTACGAAATGACGAAGAATTTGATTGTTTGTAGTTATTCCAGGGGAACAGTTCGGGTATGGGGCTGTTTTCTGAGCGACAGTTCTACACAAAATGTCTTGAACATACTCTGTGGTGGACTAAAGGTTCATAATCTAAAGGACGTCGGATCATAGCAATCCATTTTGCCCTAAGTCTTGGCTCCTTTTTTTTCGTCGGAAATGGTTCAAATGTTATATTTTCCATCCATGGATACTTTTTTAAATTGTTCCTTTTTCTAACACCAGCCGTGCAACCTGGGACGACACACCAGTACTTTGTTTTTGGGGATGTTAGGCCTCGCCGACCGACAATATCTGACGTCCTTGTTTCTGCCTTATTTTTCTAGTATGTCACATGATCAACGGTAAGTAATAACTTGACCGGTTACGGAACTGGGAAATAACCTATCATTGCAAATTTCTGTGATTGTTACCGAATCGATGTAGGTGTAGGGAAAAGAAATGCCTTGCACTTACACATCTTTCAAATTTGTATAATTCTCCACTGATTAGGAGAACTGCGGTAACTACTTTAGCACAGAGTTAAAATGTAGATTTTCCTACAAAGTTTGTAAGGACATGCCAACACTGAATGCACGAATACAAAGGGATGTTACTCAAAATAAAACAAAAATTAACTAGGTCTATGGCATAAAAAGGGGGGATTCGAACTGACTTAATGCATAAATTCATTAGGACAGTATCAGCAAATCAAATTGCGACAAATACTATGAAATCATAGAAATTTGTTAGTTTCAAGTTTATCATTGCATGACAATTGTAGTAACATTATCATTGACAGGGAAAGACCTTCACAGTTGTTCGCAGAACAAATATCTTCGGTTGAAATGTTGGTTGAAATGTTAAGTACATTATAAGGGCTACATTTGTTTCATTTGGACCGAAGTTCTCCGATTAACCCGGAAAGAGTTATCGTTATTTGCTCAATAAAATTATGCATTTTCTCTATTTCCTGAAGAGCAATTGTGAGTTATTGATAAAAATTAATTGTACAATGCTCAGTAGGTCTATACTAAAGATACAAGATATCCTGTTTTTATGTTATGCCCCTTGAATTTTTTTTTGAAAAGGATGGGGGTGGAATTTTTCCACTTTGTTGTATGAAAATTCTTCAGATTACCATCATAAAATGATTTTGCTTTTCAAATGTTCAAATTTATTTTTAGTAAGTTCTTTCACGACTCCGGTCGTAAAGACCTTACTGTAATTCTTATGATGATGATGATGATGATGATGATGATTATTATTATTATTCTTTTTCCGTAAGCAAGCGCTAAAAAGTACGCGGCTTATCATTTCGATACTTAAGGATCTTATTTGGCCATAAAACTTCCCTTTAAAAATCACCCCACTGTATCGGTCCATTTTCAGATACGGAAATATCCACACCGGTCCAAAAATCTTGTTATCGCCCTATCTCAGAAACCGTAAAAGATAGCTGATTAAGTGTAATGAGAAAATGTTTAGAATGTACAATTACAACTGTCACATATTGACCAAAATAGTTTATCTTTTTTAGTTATCCCCCTGAATGAATTTGAGTTTCCGCAACATTTTTTTTTCTCGCAAACCGTAAGTCGTACAGAACTGGGGACCTTCACCATTAATCATAAGTAAATAAGGATACTTCAACAATGTAAAGTTCAAAGGTCATCGCTGACCTTTATCGGCGATCTTTTTTCTTGTTATCACCTAATCTCAGAATGCGTAATAGATGGCTGATTAAATATATTAGCAAAAATGTTAATCACATCGAGGGCTGCATTTGTTACATTTAGATCAAAGTTCTCAGATTAACCCGGAAAGAGTTATCGCTCTTTGTACAATAAAATTGTGCATTTTCTCTATTTCCTTAAGAACAGTGGTGAATTATTGATAAAAATTAATTGTAAAAGGTTCAGTATCTCGGGACTAAAGGTACAAAATATCCTGTTTTTATGTCATGCTACAGTGGATAGACCTTATTGTATTTCATTTGATTATTATTAAGGTCTTTCCCACTACAGTGAAAAGACCTTATTGTATTTCTTCTGATTGTTAAGGTCTTTCATCACATGTGAACGACCTTATTGTATTTCTTCTGATTATTATTATTAGGTTTTTGATTATTAATTTTTTTCCTGTGAAAGTCAAATTACGCGTTTTCCAAACTTGAAGACAATTCTTCATTTTTTCTATTTTATCTTTCCATAGTTTACCGTCATCTATATTGAACCCATGCCAAATACCAAGCATTTTTAGACAACTATTTGTTATCCACGTTATCTAATCAAATTTAAGTTTCCTGCGTTTCAATTTACCAAGACATAAACCCTTCGTTTTGTCGTAATTAATTTTCGAACCAGAATCTTTTTCGTAAATGGATAAAATTTCAAATGATTTTTTAACGGCGTTTTCGTCTTTGTTAAATAATTGCGTGTCGTCGGCAAACATATTAATTTTCGTTTCGATAAATTGATTGTCCCCCGCAGGTAATAGATGCCCTTTAATATCACGCTTAGCCCTCATTGCGCATGCCATTGGTTCCGCTTGCAGAATATATAGCAGAGGCGCAATAGGGCATCCCTGTCTCGTTGACCTTGACATTGAAAAAACTTAGATACAAACCCATTTGTTTTGATACAAGTTTTTGAAAATTTCAATAACATTTGTACCCAGTCACAAAATTTTGGTCCAAAATTAAAGGCTTTTAAACATGTATTTACCCATACCCATTCAACTCTATCAAAGGCTTTTTGTTGATCTAGGAAAATTATAACTCCTTCATCATCATTTTTTTCGTAGAAATCTATAATATCTTGTATCATTCTATTTGCCTCGTTTATATTTCGCCCCGGTATAAACCCCTTTTGATCCGGACGCATAATTTTTCTTAAAATCAATTTTAAGCGTTCAGCTAATATTTTTGAACATATTTTATAAATCAGCATTGAGCAGCGTTATCGGCCGCCAGTTTTTGATATTTTCCCTTTCCCCGTTTTTATATAATAGAGAGAACATCCCTTTTATTGAGACTCACATAAGCGATTATTTGTGAAAATTTCTTTAAATAATTCGTACATATCATCCTTTATCACATCCCAGTATTTTTGGTAAAATTCCGCTATGATACCGTCCTCTCCTGGAGATTTGGATTTTTTACGAAAAGACTGATTTTTTTTTAATTTCATCAAGCGTTATTTCTTTCTCTAACATTTGTTTATCATTATCGTCTATTTTGTTTCCAATAAAATTTAATAAATATTCCCCCTTTTCCTCATCTCAACCTTCCGTCGTGAAATGTGTCTCATAAAATTTTATTTGTACCTTTAAGATGGAATCATATTTAAAAGTTCCATCCTAACATCGGACACGATACCATGTTCTGTTTGAACCATTTTTTCTCTCTAGATCGAAGAAATATTTTGACGACTTTTCACCTTTTCACCTGATTATTATTATTAGTCTTTTTTTTATCCGCGGCCAATATAATAAAAGTGTCGCGACATATCGATTCGATACTTGATACACTTAATCGGCTTAATGACCTGTCGAAGCCACTGACCCTGTGAAACCGATCTATTTTTAGTAACGGAGTTATCTCCCCGAAGACCGAAAACCTTGTTATCATGTTTGCTAAGACACTATAACTGATATCAAAATTCTGAGGTGGGGAAAATGTTGCAGTCCTCCTAAGGATGATTTTTAATGCAAAAACAATTTTGGGTCGCGACCCCGGTTACGCGTTTTTGACCCCTAAATATGCAAATTTCTCAAAATTATCCGTTTTTGATGGGATTGTATGACAGATTTCTGGTCAAGTTGAAACCAAATTTGGTAGTCAATGGATATAAAGAAGAAAGAAGAAAAGTGTTTACTTCTTTTCTTTTTTCTGTTGTGCACCCGGCAGGAACGTTAGAAATTTCGATAGCACACTGGGCCAGAGACATAATATTCGTCCTTATGCATACATAATAAATTCATTCCTTTATTTTTTACAAATCTAAATTCTGCAATTTGACAGTTTTTGTCAGCTTTTGTGTAATCACTTGATAGTTTCAGTCTTCGCAGAGTTTTCTTGCTAAAGCAGTAAAAAATGTCTAGTATATCAGTAAAGGAGGAAGTGCCGCGGGTGGTTAGCGGGCCATTACCTCCTTCCCCCACCTATCTCCTTTCTTCCACCTGTCAACTCATTATCTAGCAGCTCTTTATCCCAAAATTTCCACAAATTTTTCAGCTTTCTACAGCCTTCCATCCCATCTTCTCCAATATCCAGTTTTACGTGACTCTTCTATACGAAAAGTGTGATTCTCTCAGAGAGAAGGCCGTGCAACTGCATCTATGCATGCGAGTTGAAAATCCTAAGTGTATACATATAGAACAATACGCATCTTTTGGGTTAACCCATACAATGCGAGACTTTTGAATCATGTTCACTTCGATAACAGATCTATTTAAATGTAAAAAATCAATGCATTGGGAGGGAATCACTAATAAATGAACACTGTTGAGCTAAGGGTGATGTATATTTGATCTATTTGTAGCACTTCAGGTTAATTGTTTTTCGTCAATTAAAATTTTAAGAATTGTCAAATAGGAAAAATTTAAAATGCACTTCAATTTCATAAATAGTTTGTGTTTTATGTGGTATATATTTATTTTAATAATTTTAGAGATCCAGTATTCCTTCTAACTGGTATCCGAGGGGGTCGTTTCCGCCTTCAATTGCACGAGAGTTTCTATCTAGAAAGTCCCGTATTCTCTGTTTACATTAAAAGTGTCCGTGTGGAGGGTAAACTCAATAATGAGCTCAATGATGACCAAATGCATAAACACGAACACATGTCTCCTATTGACATAACGTGAACTAAGTAGAAAACAAAAAAAACACACAAAGGCTAAATAAATTTCCAGACTTAGGACAGGCGCAAATCTGCTGTGTATTCATATATTTATATTTAATTTAGTATATCACCATGTACTAAATCGCATATTGATAAAATATTTTATGGTTGTATATTAATGTTGAAAAATACATATGAATATTTGATATTTTTCATGCTTATCTTTTCCTGACAAATGTCTGACAATTTTTAGATATAGGTAAAAATTCAAGGTAATAATGGATCATTATGGTTAAATGGCTAAAACAAAATTTCAAGGGAATGCTTATTCAAAAAATACATTTTGATATAACGTCACAGGTTTGAAGTAATAAATTGTTGTGTAAAGGATTTCCTGTTCTACAGAATAGTTTTAGAACTGCATGGAAACAAGCTGTCTTGTGAATTAAAGTAACCCTGAGGATACTCTATATATGCTTTCATAGATGAATTCAAGATGAAGAACAACAATAAAAACGTTGTTCTATTGATTATTATAACCATGTATTTGTAGAGAATTGTCTCATTTGCATTTACTTCATATCCCTTCATGTTAATTTTTGAGTATAATACATCATACATTTATACATATACTATATGACTCTGATATACAAAAAAACAGTCAAAATATTCAATAAAACATGAAAGAAACATAATACAAAAAAAAAAAAAAAA
>MJUU01026024.1:5908-17196 GCA_002080025.1 Modiolus philippinarum
GGGGGGGGGGGTAAATTATAATGATATGTATTTTAACCATGCAATTTTCAGCTCACCTGACCCAAAGGGTCAGTGTTAAATATTGCCATCACTTGGCGTCCGTCGTCCGTCCGTCTGTTAACTTTTCACATTTTCATTAACTCCTGAAACCTCTGAAGCAAATTCAACCAAACTTTACAGGTCATTAACAAAGATTTTTCATTTCGTTCCAAACTGACAAAAATCATGGCCGCCAGCGCAGAACTTGTATCTAATATTGGACCCTATGGGAAAACGTCATTTTCATTAACTTCTATGAAACCACTGACGCAAATTCAACCAAAATTTACAGTAATGATGGATGGAAGGTCCTTTACGAAGATTGTTCATAGCTCCGATCCCACAAAAAACATGGCCTCCAGCAAGGAACTAATATTTAACACTGGACCCTATGGGAAACATTTTCATCAACTCCTCTGAAACCACTGAAGCAAATTCAATCAAACTTTAAAGGAATGATATATGGAAGGTCCTTTACAAAGATTGCTGATTCAATTCTGATCCGGCAAAATAACATGCCCACCAGCGCGGAACGTATTAGTTCTCTTAGCCTAAAAGGCCATGTTGGCGTTTTCCATCACTTTGCGTCCGTCCGTCCGTCGTCCATCAATAATTTAAAAATCTTCTCCTCTGAAACTGCTGAGCCAATTGTAACCAAACTTGGCCTGAAGTATCACTAGGGTATGCAGTTTCAAAATTGTGTTCCATTAGTCCGAAGACTAAACAACATGGCCGCCGTTGCTAAAATAGAACATGGGGTAAATTGCTGTTTTTTTTCGCAAAAAAGTCAAATAGATATAAAAAATCTGACAGGGCTTAAATGAACAGCATGGCAAGATCTACCTGCCCTGCAATTTTGAAGAAAATAAGAAAACCCGCCTTGGAGTTATTGCCATTTTCATTAAAATTTTTAAAATTTGTGCATTTTATTTTTCATTTCAAAAAGTGTAACAGATAGAGGTCAAGTGTAAATTGTAAAAATGTTTAGCATATCTAGATCTACCCACCCTGAAATTATGAAGAAAATCCCAAAACCCTTGTAGGAGTTATTGCCCTTTTTCACAGAATTTTCAAAATTTTCACATTTTTCGTCTTTTATTTCCAAAACTATAAATATGAAGATTAAGTGTAAATTGATGAAATGTTTGCCATGTTGCGGCGACTTCAAAATTGGGTTTTGAAAATTGTTCATTGACCACCATTTTCAACATGGCCGCCAAAAAAGGCGGGAAAATTCAACATTGTCTGATTTTAATAAAATTTGGTTTCGAAATAAATGTTGATGTTGCGATTTCAAAACTGGTGTTGAAAATTGTTCTTTGTCCCCCGTTTTCAAAATGGCCGTAAAAAAGGCGGGAAAATTCAACATTGTCCAATTTAAATGAAATTTGGTTTCCAAAAAGCTATTGATGTCACAACTCAAAACTGTTGTTAAAAATTATTCTTTGACCGCCATTTTCAAAATGGCTACCAAAAAAGGTGGGAAAATTCAACATTGTCCGATTTCAATGAAATTTGGTATCCAAGTGGATATTGATGTCGCTACTTCAAAACAGGTGTTGTTTGTTAACTGCCATTTTCAAACGGCTGCCAAAAAATGCGGGAAAATTCAACATTGTCCGATATCAATGAAATTTGGTTTCCAAATAGCTATTGATGTCACAACTTCAAAACTGATGTTGAAATTGTTCGTTGCGGCCATTTTCAAATGGCTGCCAAAAAAGGCGTGGAAATTCAACATTGTCCGATTTCAATGAAATTTTGTTTCTAAATAGATATTGATGTTGCGACTTTAAAACCGATGTTGAAAATTGTTCGTTGATGGCCGTTTACAAAATGATGTCTCGACTTGCAAACTTGTGTCGAAAGTGGTCCTTTACAAGAAGGATTTTTGTCTTAAAAAGCCCAACAAAGAAATATAGTAAAACATGGTCAGACTTTAAATACAGTTCAAGATATTGGTCGTGTTCGAGCTACCAAAGTTTGAGAGACTGAAGATCAACTGTATAACTTGCAATGTTAACTTGATTGTGGCAACTGAAAACCAGGTGAGCGATACAGGCTCCTGGTAGCCTCTTGTATTTTACATTGGACCATATGGGACAAACATCATTTTCATCACCTCTGAAAACCAAAGAAGCAAATTCAACCAAAATTTACAGGAATTATGTATGGAAGGTCCTTTACATATTGCTCATTTCATTTCAACCCGACAAAAACATGGCCACCACGCGAAGCATCGAAAACCATGCTGTTTAGCATTTTGTCAGGTAAGCGATACAGGCTCAGTCTCTGAGCTTCTAGTTATGATTCAAAATTGTATATGTACTACTGCACCAATGTTTAAAACAAAAGTAGTTGTTAAGTAGATAATTCATCCTAAGTAAGGATCTCTTTTCGCATAGCATCTAGAATGTAGTCGACCGAAATTGCATCAATTTATTGAATTAAGTCAGATGTACCATATCTTCATTACCTGCTTTGTTTTCCTCATTGACTTTTTTAACCGGTATGTATTATATAATTTGCCCCCTATGGATTTATTACAAACAAGACGGTACCACACATTTTATTGTTAACAGTATTCAAGAAATGTTTATAGCTGAATTCATTACTTAATTCTTACCTTTTCTTAAAAGTATGACTAAATATTTTACGAAAGGATATGGAGTAAATGAACATGAGACCATAATACATATGTAAACTCCAACTGCAATAATTTTAATGAGCTGTATGGCCATTTCGGAAATTAATTCCTCATCAGCAGCACTAGCACCCAAACAAAGGAAATCCATAATTTCAAAAAATGGTTAAAATGCACAAAACCAAACAAAATCCGAATAACCAGTAATATCAAATATAGGTAGGGACAAAACTACGATTTACGGAGTTACTAAGTAATCCTTAGTTTTGAGAATTTTCATAAATTTAGATAATAGTAATTGAACAACGTGTACACATGAGATATTATCTCATGTACAAGTACACCATATCTAAGAAAAATAAAGAGCATACATCTCTACCACGGGGAATTGTTTTCCTCATTGACTTTTTTAACCGGTATGTATTATATAATTTGCCCCATATGGATTTATTACAAACAAGAAGGTACCACACATTTTATTGTTAACAGTATTCAAGAAATGTTTATAGCTGAATTCATTACTTAATTCTCACCTTTTCTTAAAAGTATGACTAAGTCTGATTCGTTTAAGTTGGGAAGGATATCTTTCTGGAAATCGTCAAAGGAGATTCTGAAATATTTTCCCTGAAATGGCAAACAGAAAAGTTTGACTTGAGAAACGACCATTTACTGTGTGTTAAGTTTTTTTTCTAATGATGATTCCAACAAATAATCTTGCAATATCAAATCAAATGTTGAAGACTATAATGCAACAAAGGTTGACAGATATCTGTTATTAACTTCACAAGGGAAGCATGAAAAGTTTTTCTTTTCTTTTCCGTTTTTTTTTTTTTTTTTTTTGCACAGAACTACATAAATAAGTTTAGTCTGCAGAAAATAAAGACAATCGGTATTTAAAACTCGTATGTTCTGATCTTGGTAAGTCATTTTGCAGAAATTAAATTCACAGTAACTTCAGTATTTAGTTATTTGTTACCACTGGGTCGATGCCACTGCTGGTGGACTGTTAATCCCCGAGGGTATTCACCAGCCCAGTAGTCAGTACTTCTGTGCTGACCCGAAAGCCGATTCTATTTGGAAACTTTCAATATCTAAATTTTTGTAAATTTTGGTGAAAACTAAGGATTATCTCCCTCATGCAAAGCTCTGTCCTTATAGCTGATTTTGGCTTTACATTTAGATTTTATTGGTTATTTGTTCTCTTTCATTTTTGAAACATCTTTGAGTTTATGGTCTTCTGAACGTTTAGATTTTATCTGCACTGAAGAGACATAATTTGTCGAAATGCGCATATGCAGAAATTAAATTCACAGTAACTTCGGTATTTAGTGATTTGCATTGCTTTCCGGTTAAAAGAAGATTTGACGACAAAAGACGTCAGAAAACCATTCTTTCGTTCAAGCCAGACTACTTCAAATGGTCAATTATTAGTACTTGGTAGAAATAAAACATAATGTTCTAAAATCTGAATATTGATCATTTCATGTAACAAGTTGCTCAAATAAACCTAGCTCCAATAGGACCAACCAATAAATTACTTTTATGTAGATAAAGACCAAGTTGTAATTCAAATGCAGAATGATTTGTTTATTAAACATGAAATTTAAAAAAAAAATTGCGGTGTAAGAACTGAATATATTATCTCAAATAGTTGATGATTATACCATTTTCCTCCCCAGCAGTCGTTTTGGATAAAGTGCGACCCTGGTAAAGAATTTTTGACAAGGAAATACCAACGCACTATTATGGCAAATTCTATTCCCAACTAATATTTCTTAATGTGTTCAAAAAAAAGCGGGTCATATGTTAAATTATGTCCATATTGAATGAGGTACAAACCTGAAAAAGATTTTTGGAAGTGTTGTGGATGCAACAGCTTCCCTTCTCATGATAAGATTCAATGAACAGTACTACGAAATCAAATCTGATGTACAATTGGTAGGTTGTGAAGCGGTAGAAAAAAGTCCCAATGCCTTCACAATAATCTGACCGCTGTGGTGCAAAATATTTATAAGCAATCGATATCGAGGGTTTATTTGATATTTTAAATCAATTTCTTCACAAGAAGAAAACTCAGAAAGCAAACAAACAAAAAAAAATCGGGTGAGGAAATTAACGAACACGTGCTTGGCGAATGATACATTGTCCAATTTTATCCATCACATGACCACCATATCACGTGATTAACACTATAAGCGTGTGAATACATTATGAATTTAATGCAGAAATTGTAGCTGTGAAGTATTTCAATACAAAAGATGATTCAATATTGACGTTTTAATCGAAATCTTTAACACGACTGCAATTCGATCTCCGGTAATGGAAAATTAACAAACACGTGCTTGGCGTATGAATTATATCTATCACATGACCACCATGGTCACGTGAAATAAATATTTAGTTGTCCAAGATGGCGATCATTTGCATACGAAAAGCCGTACCATCATTTTTGCGTAATATGAATATAAGCAGTATTAATATACTGATTTTCAGATGTAGAAGTCGTTTATGTGATTAGTTGACATGGCATTTGACATCCACTTTGAGCTAAAAGAGGAGGATAACCTTCATTCGGTTCGGCAAGATACGTACCTGTCTACGAGAACGAGACATTCTTAAATGTTTTTTGTTTAGACTTGATTCAGTGTTCTCGGTAAAAATAAAACGTCTGCAGCAACGCCTGTCCTTTTTTGTGATGCCAGTGCCCTTTTCATCATGTCTACCCTTTTTGTTGTGGCGCAAGTGTCGTTCTGCTCGAATTTTATGTGCAAAAGATTTTGTCAAATTGAAAAGTACCGTACGTGTCTACTTATTGATTTTATGCCAATCAACACAGGTGGTTCTGTGACAGGTAACGAGTTGATTTGACTAATAAATTGGGGTCTATTAGGACAGTCATTAGTGTTGTTTATTTAGCAATCACTCAACATTAACAATGACTTGCAACCATCAACTACAATGTACCTCTCTTGTATAATTCCTCATTGTATTGATAATGGTTGTAAGATTTTTATGTTTATCCTGAAATACCCCAATGTAACGGAATATCTTGCAAATTGTCTGAAATAATATCTGGATATTTTCATTTTTTACTTTTTGTTTTGTTGAACTTTTGTTTATCTATTGAATACCTATAGAGCCCACTCTCTATCAAATTCCAAACTTGACTTGTTGTTCAGACCTACGTTTCTAACATTTTCTGGTTGAATGTTATCTGTTTCCTTGTGTGTTTCTTGTCCCCATATATGTCTCTAAAGTGTGTCTGATATATGCAGTTGCACAAACGTTAATTGTAAAAAAGGAAGCAATTTCCTTCAAAGAAACTTGAGGCAATATGGACTTAACTTGATCAAAATGGGTCTGTTTGAAAATTGTCTATCAGATTGTGTTAAAAAAATGTGTGATATTATTTGACCTTGTTGGAACCAAACATTGACACAACAGTAATTTGATGGATCTAGTTAAAACTGTATCCTTCAGGCCTATGTCCTATCCAGGAGTTCCATCAGCAGTGAACCTACATTTTAGTTTGGTATTGGGCGGTATTTTAACTGAAACCGATTGTGGCCATAATGGTCCTTTTGTTTGTCTATTAAAATTGTGTCCTGCAGGTCAGAATCCTACTCAAGATGGCTACCAGCGGGAATTACTAGTTTAACATTAAAACCTGTGGGAAAATACATTCTAAAATCATTACTTGACAACGACAATAGAATACCGAAGGAACAAAGCACAAGATTACATAAATCAAAGTCCAGAGACTAGGCAAAAGCAAGAACACAAGACAGAAGACCAAAGACACTACATGCCCACAAAACACTACATATACAACACAAAAAGTAGTAGTTAGAACCAAATTTAGTAACAATGGTCTTTGAATAGGCTCCTTACAAAATTGCATGACGACTGTAGGTCCTATCCCCAATGACTATCAAAGGGAAAAATATTTTTACAGATAATAAGCACCCAGATTCACAAGGAGCAATATGTGCATTTGGAAGCTTTATGTCAGATTAACATTACAGATTTTTTAAAAATAACACGACTTAATTTGTCTTCACATGAGTGGTTTTGAATGAAAAACTGAGTTACATTTTTGATCTGAACAACCAAAATGAATTATTGGTCATCGCATAATAGCAGACTCTTTCTAAATAATGCCACAACACATACAAAAGGGAATTTGTATAGTTTTACGATTGGTCCCACTCTCATTTATTCCTGACAGCAACACTTCCAGCAGTGCTGTCAGCACTTTGATTTGAAGGGATCCAGTGAACTTTGGTGGCCACGTTGAGTTCCACTGGTCCAGTAGTTCCGGAGAGAAAGATTTTGTATGTGTGTTTCGCAAAGGGTCCTATGTTAAATTGTGTTCCTCGCTTTAAGTTATATTGGATAAGGTAGAAACCTGATTAGCCCAAATTGTAGGGACCATCCAAAAACTATTGTGGAAAGTTTGTTCTAATTCGCTCAGTAGTTTCACATAAGTTCTACTGAATGCGTTTTCCCAAGGAGTTTGTTATTGTAAAGGTATGTTCCTCGCTGGCAGCCATTTTGGATAACATGAAACATGAATGGAAAACAACTATTTCACAAATGGAATAATAAAAAAAAATTTCGCTTGGTTCCTATAATATACGCAGTTTAAGAGAAGACTTTCTAAATGCGTTTTCCAATACGGTGCAATGTAAAACTATATGACCACTGGCAGCTTTCTTGGATAAAGTATGGACCTATAAATATTTTTAGCTCACCTGGCCAAAGGCCATGTGAGCTTTTGCCATCACTTGGCGTCCGTCGTCCTTTTATTCAAAGATCTTCTTCTCTGAAAGTACTGGGCCAATACTAACCAAACTTGGCCTGAATCATCACCAGGGTATGCTCTTTCAAGTTTGTGATTTTTATGTCCGTAGACCAAACAACATGGCCACTGTTACTAAAAATAGAACATAGGGGTAAATTGCTGTTTTTTGCAAATTACTCGAAAACCATTACAGATATCAAAATTCTGACGGAGTAAAAATGATCAGCATGATGAGATCTACCTGCCCTGCAATTTTGGAGAATATCCGTTTACCCGTCTTGGAGTTATTGCCCCTTTTCCGTAAAATTTTCAGTTTTTCGTTACTTCTGGTCTTATATATTGAAATTGATAGAAGATAGAAGTGAAGTTTGTATAACAAAAATGGTCAGCATAGCAAGATCTACATGTCCTGCAATTTTGAAGAAAATCTGACAACCCACATAGGAGTTATTGCCGCTTTTTCTTTGAATTTTCACAATTTTTTAACGTTTTTACTTTTATTTCAAAAACTGTTTGAGATAAAGGTTAAATGTGAATTGCAAAAGTGTTGAGGTTTTCCAGAACTACAATTTCTACATATGTCCAGCAGGTTCGCATCTCATCCAAGATGGCCACCAGCGGGGAAGATAGTTTAACATAGGACCCTATGGGAAATGCATTCAAAGATCTTCTCCTCTGAAACCACTGAGCCAATGGGGACCAAATTTTGTCACAATAGTCCCTGGGTGGTCCCCTTTAAAGTTTGTGATTTTTGCGTTTGTACCTCATCAAAGCTGGCCGCCAGCGTGGAGCACAGTTTATAAAAGGGACCCTATGGGAAATGCATTCAAATGTCTTCTCCTCTGAGCCAATTGGAACCAAACTTGGTTACAATAGTCTTTAGATGTTTTCCTTCAAAGTTTGTGATTTTTATGTTCATACCTCATTCAAGATGGCCGCCAGCAGGGAACATAGTTTAACATACGGACCCTATGGGAAATGCATCCAAAGATCTTCTCCTCGGAAACTACTGAGCCAAATTGAACCAAGCTTGGTCACAATAGTCCTTGGGTGGTCCCCTTAAAGTTTGTGATTTTTACGTTCTTACCTCATCCAAGATGGCCGCCAGCGTGGAACATAGTTTAACATAGGGACTCTATGGGAAATGCATTCAAATGTCTTCTCCTCTGAACCTACTGAGCCAATTGGAACCAAGCTTGGTTACAATTGTCTTTGGGTGATCCCTTCCAAAGTTTGTGATTTTTAGTTTGTACCCTCATCCAAGAATGAAAATGTAACATCTGTGGACTGATTTATAGTATGAATGGGTGGTCTATAGGTGACAATGAATAAAACCAGTGACCAGGTGAGCGATACAGGCTCATGTGAGCCTCTAGTTTAGATGAGAGACTAACTATTGTTGCTAAGTTCTTTGGAGGGTATTACCCAAGAATATCAAACTAAATATCAAACTATTTTCAATAGAGTCAAATTATAAACTAAGTTCCATGCTGGCGGCCTTTTTTGTATAAGGTGCGAACTTGACAAAAAACGACTTTATTTTAAGGATCACCTGACTATGATGGCCAAGTTTGGTTCAAATTGGTCTTGTAGTTTATGGAAGATCTTTGAATGAAAATTTTATGCAGGACAGATGTTTGCTAGGGTCTAACATCGGACGTCTAGTTGTTTGATATTCAGTAGTTCAATAATATATATTCGCTGATCAGTGTGACCTATTGTCATCACTTTGCAACCATCATTCAGTACATCTGATAACTTTTTGATCATTTCTGGAAATAATGAAGGAACTTGTAAGAACCTTTAAGGACCGTGCTGAGAAAATGTAAGTTTGTTTATTTGTTTATTATTACGGTATTTAGTTATTTCTTTACTCTTCAAATACTGATCAAAATATAGAAATAAAGTTTGACTTGTAAAGCAAATCTGCCAATAAAGGATCTGATTTAGGAATATGCTTAAAGTTTATTTGACTTAAGTATCTCTAAATATAAATAGTTTTATATTAATTTATATAAAACTAAAGTAATTTTACCAGTTGTGAAATGTCTCCTTCTGCATTTTTCAGCAATTTGTAACCACCGTCAATAAAACCTCTAATGTCACTAAGAGCTAAAATGACAAATATTTAAGAGATATCAGTAAATATAACAGGAGAATAATCAAAGCAAGGTAAGTTGAAAACTTTTGATTTTTAAACATTTACCATGGATCACTGCTGATAATCTCTTCATTGTCAAGAGATATAAGAAAATATGAGTAATTGATCTTTAAACACTGGCCAAATATTTTTATAATGATTATTTCCTACAAAAAATCATGTTAATCCTCTTATTTTTGTATTCTCATGAGACTGAATATCATCGGGACTCTTTCAGGCTCATAAAATAAAAGCAACTAATCCTTCTATCTCGGAAATAAAAGTAACTAAACCCTTCTATCTCTGATATTGATACACTGAGGGTGATCTTCCCATTTATAACGCATTTGCTAAAGAGATCCCATGAAACAATCCTACAGAATAAGAGATAGACACACAAGAAACTACATCATCTTTTTGGACTTATACTCCGAATTGACGGATGATCATTTCAGTATTTTACGATAACGGGGTAGACAGCCGAAATTATCAATTTCCATCATATGGAGAGTAATAGATCAAAAGAAATGATGGGTTAAACCGGTTTTATGGCACGTCCATTTTGGTTGTGTTCGGTAGTACTTAATTCAACAGCAATTGCTATTGAAAGGTGTAGACAGGATGAAGAAATGTTAATCATAGTACTAATAACTAAATACCGAAGTTACTGTGAATTTACTTTTTGCATATGCGCATTTCGACAACTTATGTCTCATCAGTGCAGATAAAATCTAAACGTTTGGAACACCACAAACTCAAAGATGTTTAAAAACTGATAGAGAACAAATAACCAATATGATCTAAATGTGAAGCCAAAATCAGCTAAGGACAGAGCTTTGCGTGAGGGAAATAATCCTTAGTTTTCGATAAAATTTACAAAACATTAGATATTGTAAGGTTCCAAAAATAATCGGCTTTCGCGTCAGCACCGAAGTACTGACTACTGGGCTGGTGAATACCCTTGGGGACTAACAGTCCACCAGCAGTGGCATCCATCCAGTGGTAACAAATAACTAAATACTAAGTGAACAATTAATCTTGAATCACAGTTCGGACCGAAAACTTCAACTTTTTCCATTAGGGACTGCTATCTATTGAAGAACTTTTAAATAATCGTAACTTTCCTTTGTTACAAGTTATTTTGTTTTCATTACAAAATCAAATTCTATCTTTTGAACTATATATTTAGTGTAGTATAAAATACGTGTTTAGATGAGTATTTTGTAGTCCGTTTGTATTATGTACTCATATGGTCATGTTAGGGTTTGTACGTTCTGATTAGCCAGCTCGGGCTACTGCAGCTATAATATATCCGAAATTACCATACTACAAGTTTAATTCAAAACATTCATACAAAAATACCACATTATTATGCTGCAAAGAATAAAGAATCGAGACGTTTCCAGACCAGTCAATGTATCGTTTTTAGCTCACCTGACCCGAAGGGTCAGTGTGAGCTTTTGCCATCACTTGGCGTCCGTCGTCCGTCTGTCCGTCGTCTGTTAACTTTTACATAATCATCTTCTCCTCTGAAACCACTGAAGCAAATTCAACCAAACTTTACAGGAATGATGTACTAAAGGTCCTTTACAAAGATTGCTCATTTCATTCCGATCCGATAAAAAACATGGCCGCCAGCGCGGAACTTAGGTTTAACATTG
>MJUU01026025.1:8028-21968 GCA_002080025.1 Modiolus philippinarum
TAGCCACAATAGTCCTTAGATGGTCCCCTGCAAAAAAGTTGTTTTTCAGATCCGCGCTATAGACCTTTTTATTCACAAATTCATGGGTGTTGCCATTGCCGACTTCCGAATGAACTTGTTACCGGAAGGGTGTAACGTTCGTAACACCTCGGCGTTTGCCGATCGATCGGTATAAGGTTTAATGATACAGGTGTCATACTTTAACAGTTAATTACTCCAAGAACCCCTGTTGAGAAAGTCATCAAAACCTATGTAAGTGATAAAACAGTTATTACGACATCAAAGAAACCGCCCAATATATATTAATATATTACAAATGACTGTTAATTAAGCAGAGAAGTTCGATATTTTATAAGTTGATTAAGAAAACTGAACTTTGTTTTGAAGGAAAAGAAATCAAATTCACAAGTAATTTGATTGATAAATTAATCATTTATATTTCACGGAAAAAATATTTGAAGTATTCTTGATAGATTTTCCGAAAGTTTGGAAAAATAACTTGGATATTAATGTTTTTATAAAGGATACTAATGTGCATATACAAGCTCTTAAAAATTAAATGATAATAAATTTATGTTGAACGTTTTTAAAATATCTGCTTTCTGAAACATTTTGTTCAAGTTTATAAAGTTTAAAAAAAACAAAACAAAAAAGTATTTAATTCAAAAAGTCTCTGGTAATATTATATTTAAGTAGGAACCAAAAACAAAAACAAAACAAAAAAAACGGCAAATCGGCAAAACAATGACATCAAATATAAAATTGAACTGCATTTTTTTTTATTTGAATAATGCACGGTGATGTCATTCTGCAAGAATAAAGCTAAAAAATAGTTAGTTGAAGCAAAATAATTTCACACCTAATAACACGCAAATTGATGAAAAAAAATAAGATTGAAATGCAAAATTTGAGATTTGAGCTCACGGATAGCGTTCAACTTGTCGAAATTCATATAAATCAAATATATTTGTAATATATCGCAACTATTTATTCCTTTATTTTATAACTCGTGTTTTTTTTAATATCTTTGAGATGGGGTTCAAACTATATTTTAAGGATAAATTGGTTTATGCAATGAAAATATTGAAATTTTACCAAATTTTGATATTGGCCTGAGTTACCTTCTTCCCACCAAGAAGAGATAGCCATAATTTTTGTGCTAGAAAGGAGCAGTCCAACTGGAAAGTGGTTTTATGTCGAGATAGTACTTTGTTCTATTTCTGAGAAAAAAATATGTGTACAGTAGAAATAATTTTTTTTGTGAAATTTAATTTCAAAACACGTGGTAAATAAAAATTTTATCTCAAAATCCATCACTTTCAATTTTTTGCGAAAACAACCAAAGGGTCATAAAATTAATAAAATTAATTAAACCGGTTTAAACAATTACATTGATCTGTATATTAAGGACACGTGTCATGCCTCCAGGTGTAATAATCTACCTGGACAAAACTGTTTATTATCACCTGGACGGAAGGATGAATTACTGAATTATGTAATATTCTACAATACGCAAAA
Source organism: Modiolus philippinarum (assembly GCA_002080025.1). NCBI lineage: Eukaryota > Metazoa > Mollusca > Bivalvia > Mytilida > Modiolidae > Modiolus > Modiolus philippinarum. The sequence goes on from MJUU01026025.1 coordinate 9,547, forward strand.
CATTTTTGGTAAAAAATTTTACCTTTTTTCATATTAACTGCTTTTCATAATTTATTAGTTTATAAAAATTTAATTTTAACAGGTATATTTTTTCAGAGCGGATACCTGTTTTTATATAAAAATGTTAAAATTCTATTTTTTTTTTATTAATTTAATCACGACAAATGACCATATGTTGCCACAGTAAATAACCGCTACACCCTCTTAATGGCGGACGACCATGCGGCACCTGGCGGTGAAGTTCGATAACTGTGTAATCACCAATTTCTGAAAGCGTCTATATTCAAGATGGCCGCCAGCGGGGATCATAGTTTTAACATTGGACCCTATGGGAAAATACTTTCAAAGATCTTCTCCTCTGAAAGTACATGGCCAATTGAAACCAAACTTGGCCACAATAGTCCTTAGATGGTCCCCTTACAAAAAAGTTGTTTTTCAGGTCCGCGCTATATCCAAGATGGCCACCAGCAGGGATCATACTTTTACCATTGGACCCTATGGGAAAATACTTTCAGAGATCTGATCTACTGGGCCAATTAAAACCAAACTTGGCAACAATAGTCCTTAGATGGTCCCCTGCAAAAAAGTTGTTTTTCAAATCCACGCTATATCCCAGATGGCCGCCAGCGGGGCTGCCAGTGGGGATCATAGTTTTAACATTGGACCCTATGGAAAAACACTTTCAAAGATCTTCTCCTCTGAAAGTACATGGCCAATTGAAACCAAACTTGGCCACAATAGTCCCCAAATGGTCCCCTGCAAAAAGTTGTTTTTCAGATCTGCGCTATATCCAAGATGACTGCCAGCAGGGATCATAGTTTTAACATTAGAACTGCACCCCCATCCAAAATAGCTGCCAGTCTGGAATATACATGTAGTTTAACTTAAGATAATATAACATCAATGTCTATTAACAAATTTGAAAATGATGCCCTTAAAACATTGGGATTATTTTAACTGCATATGTCAGCCGTGGCCCAGGTGAGCGATACAGGCTCTTGAGAGCCTCTTGTTTGAACTCAATGCCGAATGAAATTTGTCCGTACATTAAAAAAAATCCAGTTATACGAAAAGTTGAAAAGCCATTTCCAATGAATTGTAAGTGAAAAAAATAAACTATTCATCTTTAACTATATAAGAAGAGGTTTCAATAGAATCAGACCATTGTACCCAAAGTTTTGAACCCTTTCTAAAATGCATGTCTAGGTGTCTACCGGTCTTAAGGAAGCATTGAGCAAACTTCTGCTTCTGCTGCCAAATAATCAGAATAAATTTCAACATTAATGCGTTTGTTTTACACTTCAGTTGGAAGAAGTAGGTTTAACATGTCATAAGACAGTCAAATAGTTTTCAGGTATAGTATAATGTTTTACTTTCAAATTGACAACATTATAAGTAATCACTACCATGCAAAAAAGAATCTAACGATAACCTCCTAAAAATTTTATATACATGTAATTATGGCCAATTATCAAAGTTTCAAAGGGATGCGACCCAGTCCCAGTTAAAGTATTTCATGTTTACTGTGAAGTTTCACTCAAACTTTAAAAAATTGGTTGAAACGGAATCTGATCTTTAGGCCTTATATGTTAACTGTTTTCTGATGAAAGAGGCAGTGTCGAAACAACGGCAGTAGAATGGGAAGTGATGATCACAAAAATCAAAGTCCAAACATGAAATTGGTTATACAAATCACATGTGTTTTGGGATTTATTTGTTTTGTCTTTGTAAGGTTGTTTTAAATTTATGTTTAATATGAATTGCCGTGTTATTTGCATTTTTGATTTCTAACTTTTGCCTTCGATATTCGTTTGCTAATGTAATATGACATGAATATTCTATTTTGTTTAATTCTTGAAATAATTTTCCTAATATGCGTTATATCAAATGTAATGTATCGATAAAACAAACGATTAAGCAAAGTTGTGGTTGATTTTCATAGAATATCTTAGCAAATCCCATCTTTTGTACTGATTACCGATTTTTCCTTTTGTATAATTTGATTTCATAACAATATGGCGATAATATTGTGAAAGTGTGACACAAATAAATTTTGTTTATAGTTGCATCTACAAATGTTATTTATATGAGATCATCAATGAGAAATATCAAAATGTTGATATAATTAAAAGTTGTTTCTCATTAGAAAAAACAAGAAGGGCGGGATTTAAGGGGCACCCCAATAAATCTATACTTCCGCATTCAGACAGACCAGGGAAATAGTACCACATAGAAACTGACATTGTTTGAAAAATCATACCGGACATAACACAGTGAAATATTTTGAACTGTTAGTGTTTTCATATTTTCCAATGATAATACGTGCATTTTTTTCTGAAATAGTTGACATAGAAATGTATGGAAGACCAAGAACTATATTAGGTAATATAGCTATTTCCTGGATACTGTCAACATTAGTTGTTGGGTGGAAGTAGAAATCAGCTGTGCATTTCTATATTTGTCATTAAAGGTTTGGGGAAAAGTTACTTATAATGTATAGATATATTCATCTATCCAAGTTCACCAGTCAAACATTTGGGACAATGGCAGTAGAATACCGAAGGAACAAGGGAAGCGTTGACTACAAAAATCGAAGTCCAAAGACATGGCAAAAGCGGTAACAGATAAAAACAAAGACAAAACAAGGACGTGAGACAGCTAGAATGCATGGAAATAAAAAGATAACATTAAGAACCAAGGCACTCATCAAACAATTAGCATTTTTTTATGAAATGAAAATGAATTGGAAGTGATTTGGTGGTGTGTGTTCTGATACCTCCACATGTTAAGCCTACATTTGTTTTATCATCATACTTCACATGAATGAAGAGAAAAAAATTCTAGTACTATAGTTTTCCCTTTTATTAAAATTAAACAATAATTGTATTGAATCATAACAGTATTATCAATTCGGTGGAACTTTTTTTGCGTTGGATAAGTATGTGCTCAATTGGCCTGTAAATGTAGTTGTAACATCATGTTCTTAGAATTGTTAAACTGGTATTGAATTACTGGTGTTACATCATATCTTAGAAACACTTTTCAGTGTTTAAATCAACACTCTTTGTTGCTACTGGTCACTTTGTTCATGAGAGTACAGAAGTAACTGTTGATAATAATCAACAGAAAATCCCTATTTTGCTATTGAGTTCAAGAAAAAAATATTTCTATGTCTTACAGCTTATCAAATATTTACACGATTCAGTTTATGCTCAAATTATCAAAAGAGGTCAACGTCGCCATTGAAGAGTAAGTCAACATAAGTTTCCATACTCTATTTTATCCATGTAAATGTCAATTTTCAATGGCATCAGACCTCGATAACTGTATGACATTGAAACATATATATACAATATAGAACGAAGATGTACCCTCATTTTGGTTATAAAAGAAAATTCTGTTTTCAACTAATATTGTATTAAAACATAATTCAAAGACAATTGAGTTTTATTTTACATTCTGGTGATTTTTTCGACAAACCTGTCTACATATTACAATGTTTTTATGCAATATATTCAATAAATTACGTAAATTCTGACTCTCGAAAAAAAGACATGGGAAGTAATTAATGACATTGTATAGAAAACACGTGCACGTAACAGATCTTAAGATAACTTACAACAATACAGTGTACAGCAGCTTTGAAATGGAGTAAACTAAGAAATATGTATCCAACATATTGTTTTTTTTATAATTTTTTTTTGTTATTTTAAAGCTGGCTTCGTTCGTTGGCTTTATTAACCTTCAAGATCTTTGTTAACTCCCCCACCCCTCCCTGGCGTCCAAAAATTTTCGATTCTATTTATACTAGTATGAATTTCACCATTTTACTGGAACAACGTCAACACGAATTTTATAAATAATAGCTGTGATTCAAATGTCCTTTGTAAGAATTCTAATTTCGTAAAATAATTACAGTACATTGTACTGGGGAAGTACTTTTATTCGTGGACATCAATTTTCGTGGTTTTCATAAATATCACTGTTTCGTATGTGGTTAAATTCGTGGTTTTGAATTCTATGCATTAAATCCCTAGGGAAAAATGTATTTCGTTGGGAACTTAATTTCGTGGTTATGGCGAACCACGAAATCCACGAAAATTGGAACCCAACAAATGATAGTACTTTCCCAGTATATATATTTTTTGCACGATTAAAAATTTAATTTTTTGTTTTTGGTTTTATTTCACTTCTGCTTTTAAGTGACATTTCCAGTATCTCAACTTTCATATTTAAAGATGTCAAAAAATATATCGACAATCGTATGAAAGACCAAATGAGAGGAGTCGAAAATTCTAAAATATAAAAAAAAAAACAAAAAACACAGCAATTTTGCAATTTCGATGCAATACTTATGTAGACAACATGACAAAGACAGAACAAATAAAAACAAAAGAAAGCATACATTACTTCTAATTGTTTTCATCGATTATTTTACGATATGAATAGGACAGTTTTTGTCTTAGTTGTATTCTTACCGACCAAAACTACATTCACCTGATTTTGGTGATTTTGTAGAAATCTTCAACAGCTATTGATAATATCGAGAATCCTTACATTGTTTTTTGAACTCAATGCCGAATGAAATTTGTCCGTACATTAAAAAATAAATCCAGTTATACGAAAAGTTGAAAAGCCATTTCCAATGAATTGTAAGTGAAAAAAATAAACTATTCATCTTTAACCATATAAGAAGAGGTTTCAATAGCATCAGACCATTGTACCCAAAGTTTTGAACCCTTTGTAAAATGCATGTCAAGGTGTCTACCGGTCTTAAGGAAGCGTTGAGCAAACTTCTGCTTCTACTGCCAAATAATTAGAATAAATTTCAACATTAAGGCGTTTGTTTTACACTTCAGTTGGAAGAAGTAGGTTTTAATATGTCATAAGACAGTCAAATAGTTTTCAGGTATAGTATAATGTTTTACTTTCAAATTGACAACATTATAAGTAATCACTACCATGTAAAAAAGAATCTAACGATAACCTCCTAAAAAATTTTATATACATGTAATTATGGCCAATTATCAAAGTTTCAAATAGATGCGACCCAGTTAAAGTATTTCATGTTTACTGAGAAGTTTCACTCAAACTTTAAAAAAATTGGTTGAAACGGAATCTGATCTTTAGGCCTTATATGTTAACTTTCTTCTGATGAAAGAGACAGTGTCGAAACAACGGCAGTAGAATGGGAAGTGATGATCACAAAAATCAAAGTCCAAACATGAATTGGTTATACAAATCACATGTGTTTTGGGATTTAAATTTATGTTTAATATGAATTGCCGTGTTATTTGCATTTTTGATTTCTAACTTTTGCCTTCGATATTCGTTTGCTAATGTAATATGACATAAATATCTTATTTTGTTTAATTCTTGAAATAATTTTCCTAATATGCGTGTTTTCAAATGTAATGTATCGATAAAACATACGATTGAGCAAAGTTGTGGTTGATTTTCATAGAATATCTTAGCAAATCCCATCTTTTGTACTGATTACCGATTTTTCCTTTTGTATAATTTGATTTCATAACAATATGGCGATAATATTGTGAAAGTGTGACACAAATAAATTTTATTTCTAGTTGCATCTACAAATGTTATTTATATCAGATCCTCAATGAGAAATATCAAAATGTTGATATAATTAAAAGTTGTTTCTCATTAGAAAAAACGAGATAGGGCGGGATTTAAGGGGCACCCCAGTAAATCTATACTTCCGCATTCAGACAGACCAGGGAAATAGTACCATATAGAAACTGACATTGTTTGAAAAATCATACCGTACATATCACAGTGAAATATTTTGAACTGTTAGTGTTTTCATATTTGCCAATGATAATACGTGCATTTCATTCTGAAATAGTTGACATAGAAATGTATGGAAGACCAAGAACTATATAACTATATTAGGTAATGTAGCCATTTCCTGGATACTGTAAACATTAGTTGTCGGGTGGAAGTAGAAATCAGCTGTGCATTTCCATATTTGTCATTAAAGGTTTGGGGAAAAGTTACTTATAATGTAGAGATATATTTATCTATCCAAGTTCACCAGTCAAAAATTTGGGAAAAATCATCAAACAATTAGCATTTTTTTTTATGAAATGAAAATGAATGGGAAGTGATTTGGTGGTGTGTCTTCTGATACCTCCACATGTTAAGCCTACATTTGTTTTATCATCATACTTCACATGAATTAAGAGAAAAAAAATTCTAGTACTATAGTTTCCCTTTTATTAAAATTAAACAATAATTATATTGAATCATAAAAGTATTATCAATTCGATGGAACTTTTTTGCCTTGGATAAGTATGTGCTCAATTGGTCTGTAAATGTAGTTGTAACATCATGTTCTTAGAGTTGTTCAACTGGTATTTGAATTACTTGTGTTACATCATATCTTAAATACACCTTTTCAGTGTTTAAATCAACACTCTTTGTTGCTATTGGTCACTTTGTTCATCAGAGTAGAGCAATTACTGTTGATAATAATCAACAGATAATCCCTATTTTGCTATTGAGTTCAAGAAAAAAATATTTCTATGTCTTACAGCTGATCAAATATTTACACGATGCAGTTTATGCTCAAATTATCAAATGAGATCAACGTCGCCATTGAAGAGTAAGTCAACATAAGTTTCCATCATCTATTTTATCCATATAAATGTCAATTTTCAATGGCATCAGACCTCGATAATTGTATGACATTGAAACATTTATATACAATATGGAACGAAGATGTACCCTCATTTTGGTTATAAAAGAAAATTCTGTTTTCAACTAATATTGTATTAAAACATAGTTCAAACGCAATTCAGTTTAATTTTACATTCTGGTGATTTTTTCGATAAACCTGTCTACATATTACAGCGTTTTTATGCAATATATACAATAAATTACGTAAATTCTGACTCTCGAAAAAAAAAGACATGGGAAGTAATTAATGACATTGTATAGAAAACACGTGCACGTAACAAATCTTAAGATAACTCACAACAATACAGTGTACAGCAGCTTTGAAATGGAGTAAACTAAGAAATATGTATCCAACATATTGGTTGTTTTTTTAAATTTTGGTGTTATTTTAAAGCTGGCTTCGTTCGTTGGCTTTATCAACCTTCAAGATCTTTTTTAACTCCCCCCCTCCGGCGTTCAAAAAGTTTCGATTCTATTTATACTAGTATGAATTTCACCATTTTACTGGAACAACGACAACACGGATTTTAGAAATGATAGCTGTGATTCAAATGTCCTTTGTAAGAATTCTAATTTTGTTAAATAATTACAGTACATTGTACTGGGGAAGTACTTTTATTACTGGGCATCAGTTTTCGTGGTTTTCATAAATATCACTGTTTCGTAGGTGGTTAAATTCGTGGTTTTGAATGCTATGCATTAAATCCCTAGGGAAAAACGTATTTCGTTGGGAACTTAATTTCGTGGTTATGGCGAACCACGAAATCCACGAAAATTGGAACCCAACAAATGATAGTACTTTCCCAGTATATATATTTTTTGCACGATTCAAAATTTAATTTTTTGTTTTTGGTTTTATTTCACTTCTGCTTTTAAGTGACATTTCTAGTATCTCAACTTTCATATTTAAACATGTCAATAATTATATATCGACAATCGTATGAAAGACCAAATGAGAGCAGTCGAACATTCTAAAATATATATACATTTTGTATATATATAAAAAAAAAAAACAAAAAACAAAAAAAAAAAACACAAAAAAAAACAAAAAAAAAACAGCAATTTTGCAATTTAGATGCAATACTTATGTAGACAACATGACAGAGACAGAACAAATAAAAACAAAAGAGAGCATACATTACTTCTAATTGTTTTCATCGATTAATTTACGATATGAATAGGACAGTTTTTGTCTTAGTTGTATTCTAATTGACCAAAACTACATTCACCTGATTTTGGTGATTTTGTAGAAATCTTCAACAGCTATTGATAATATCGAGAACCCTTAAATTGTCTTTTGAAGTCAATGCCGAATGAAATTTGTTCGTACATTAAAAAAAATCCAGTTATACGAAAAGTTGAAAAGCCATTTCCAATGAATTGAAAGTGAAAAAAATAAACTATTCATCTTTAACCATATAAGAAAAGGTTTCAATAGCATCAGACCATTGTACCCAAAGTTTTGAACCCTGTGTAAAATGCATGTCAAGGTGTCAACCGGTCTTAAGGAAGCATTGAAAAAATTTCTGCTTTTGCTGCCAAATAATTAGAATAAATTTCAACATTAATGCGTTTGTTTTACACTTCAGTTGGAAGAAGTAGGTTTAACATGACATAAGACAGTCAAATAGTTTTAAGGTATAGTATAATGTTTTACTTTCAAATCGACAACATTATAAGTAATCACTACCATGCAAAAAAGAATCTAACTATAACCTCCAAAAAATTTTATATACATGTAATTATGGCCAATTATCAAAGTTTGAAAGGGATGCGACCCAGTTAGAGTTAAAGTATTTCATGTTTACTGAGAAGTTTCACTCAAACTTTAAAAAATTGGTTGAAACAGAATCTGATCTTTAGGCCTTATATGTTAACTGTCTTCTGATGAAAGAGGCAGTGTCGAAACAACGGCAGTAGAATGGGAAGTGATGGTCACAAAAATCAAAGTCCAGACATGAAATTGGTTATACAAATCACAGTTGTTTTGGGATTTATTTGTTTTGTCTTTGTAAGGTTGTTTTAAATTTATGTTTAATATGAATTGCCGTGTTATTTGCATTTTTGATTTCTAACTTTTGCATTCGATATTCGTTTGGTAATGTAATATGTCGATAAAACAAGCGATTAAGCAAAGTTGTGATTGATTTTCATAGAATATCTTAGCAAATCCCATCTTTTGTACTGATTACCGATTTTTCCTTTTGTATAATTTGATTTCATAACAATATGGCGATAATATTGTGAAAGTGTGACACAAATAAAATTTGTTTCTAGTTGCATCTACAAATGTTATTTACATGAGATCATCAATGAGAAATATCATAATGTTGATATAATTAAAAGTTGTTTCTCATTAGAAAAAACGAGAAGGGCGGGTACTTCCCACCTGACTTTAGAAGAAATATTTAAGGGGCACCCCAGTAAATCTATCATTCCGCATTAAGACAGACCAGGGAAATAGTACCATTTAGAAAATGACATTGTTTGAAAAATCATACCGGACATAACACAGTGAAATATTTTAAACTGTTGGTGTTTTCATATTTTCCAATGATAATACGTTTATTTTTTTCTGAAATAGTTGACATAGAAATGCATGGAAAACCAAGAACTATATTAGGTAATGTAGCTATTTCCTGGATACTGTAAACATTAGTTGTTGGGTGGAAGTAGAAATCAGTTGTGCATTTCCATATTTGTCATGAAAGGTTTGGGGAAAAGTTAGTTATAATGTAGAGATATATTATCTATCAAAGTTCACCGGTCAAACATTTTGGAATTAGCATTTTTTTTTATGAAATGAAAATGAATGGGAAGTGATTTGGTGGTGTGTCTTCTGATACCTCCTCATGTTAAGCCTACATTTGTTTTATCATTATACTTCACATGAATTAAGGGAAAAAAAATTCTAGTACTATAGTTTTCCCTTTTATTAAAATTAAACAATAATTATATTGAATCATAAAAGTATTATCAATTCGATGGAACTTTTTTGCGTTGGATACGTATGTGCTCAATTGGTCTGTAAATGTAGTCTTATAGTTGTTCAACTGGTATTTGAATTACTTGTGTTACATCATATCTTAAATACACCTTTTCAGTGTTTAAATCAACACTCTTTGTTGCTATTGGTCACTTTGTTCATCAGAGTACAGCAATTACTGTTGATAATAATCAACATAAAATCCCTATTTTGCTATTGAGTTCAAGAAAAAGATATTCTATGTCTTACAGCTTATCAAATATTTACACGATTCAGTTTATGCTCAAATTATCAAAAGAGGTCAACGTCGCCATTGAAGAGTAAGTCAACATAAGTTTCCATAATCTATTTTATCCATATAAAGGTCAATTTTCAATGGCATCAGACCTCGATAACTGTATGACATTGAAACATTTATATACAATATGGAACGAAGAAGTACCCTCATTTTGGTTATAAAAGAAAATTCTGTTTTCAACTAATATTGTATTAAAACATAATTGAAACGCAATTCAGTTTATTTTACATTCTGGTGATTTTTTCGACAAACCTGTCTACATATTACAACGTTTTTATGCAATATATACAATAAATTACGTATTTTCTGACTCTCGAAAAAAAGACATGGGAAGTAATTAATGACATTGTTTAGAAAAAGCATGCACGTAACAGATCTTAAGATAACTTACAACAATACAGTGTACAGCAGCTTTGAAATGGAGTAAACTAAGAAATATGTATCCAATATACTGTTTTTTTTTTAAATTTTTGGTGTTATTTTAAAGCTGGCTTCGTTCGTTGGCTTTATTAACCTTCAAGATCTTTCTTAACCCCCCTCCCTCCTCGGCGTTCAAAAAGTTTCGATTCTATTTATACTAGTATGAATTTCACCATTTTACTGGAACAACGACAACACGGATTTTATAAATGATAGCTGTGATTCAAATGTCCTTTGTAAGAATTCTAATTTTGTAAAATAATTACAGTACATTGTACTGGGGAAGTACTTTTATCCGTGGGCATCAATTTTCGTGGTTTTCATAAATATCACTGTTTCGTAGGTGGTTAAATTCGTGGTTTTGAATTCTATGCATTAAATCCCTAGGGAAAAATGTGTTTCTTTGGGAACTTAATTTCGTGGTTATGGCGAACCACAAAATCCACGAAAATTGGAACCCAACAAATAACAGTACCTTCCCAGTATATATATTTTTTGCATGATTCAAAATTTAATTTTTTGTTTTTGGTTTTATTTCACTTCTGCTTTTAAGTGACATTTCCAGTATCTCAACTTTCATATTTAAACATGTCAATAAATATATCGACAATCGTATCAAAGACCAAATGAGAGGAGTAGAAAATTCTAAAATATCCAAAAAAAAAACAAAAAACAAAAAACAAAAAAACAAAAACAAAAAACAAAAAAACTCAGCAATTTTGCAATTTAGATGCAATACTTATGTAGACAACATGACAAAGACAGAACAAATAAAAACAAAAGAAAGCATACATTACTTCTAATTGTTTTCATCGATTATTTTACGATATGAATAGGACAGTGTTGTCTTAGTTGTATTCTTACCAACCAAAACTACATTGTCCTGATTTTGGTGATTTTGTAGAAATCTTCAACAGCTATTGATAATATCGAGAACCCTTACATTGTTTTTTTTAAGTCAATGCCGAATGAAATTTGTCCATACATTAAAAAAAATCCAGTTATACGAAAAGTTGAAAAGCCATTTCCAATGAATTGTAAGTGAAAAAAAAAACTATTCATCTTTAACCATATAAGAAGAGGTTTCAATAGCATCAGACCATTGAACCAAAACGTTTGAACCGTTTGCAAAATGCATGTCAAGGTGTCTACCGGTCTTAAGCAAGCATTGAGCAAACTTCTGCTTCTGCTGCCAAATAGTTAGAATTAATTTCAACATTAAGGCGTTTGTTTTACACTTCAGTTGGAAGAAGTAGGTTTTANTAGGTTTTAACATGTCATAAGACAGTCAAATAGTTTTCAGGTATAGTATAATGTTTTACTTTCAAATTGACAACATTATAAGTAATCACTACCATGCAAAAAAGAATCTAACGATAACCTCCTAAAAATTTTATATACATGTAATTATGGCCAATTATCAAAGTTTCAAAGGGATCCGACCCAGTTAGAGTTAAAGTATTTCATGTTTACTGATAAGTTTCACTCAGACTTTAAACAATTGGTTGAAACAGAATCTGATCTTTAGGCCTTATATGTTAACTGTCTTCTGGTGAAAGAGGCAGTGTCAAAACAACGGAAGTAGAATGGGAAGTGATGATCACAAAAATCAAAGTCCAAACATGAAATTGGTTATACAAATCACTTGTGTTTTGGGATTTATTTGTTTTGTCTTTTTAAGGTTGTTTTAAATTTATGTTTAATATGAATTGCCGTGTTATTTGCATTTTTGATTTCTAACTTTTGCCTTCGATATTCGTTTGCTAATGTAATATGACATTATAATGTAATTTTCTTAATATGCGTGTTTTCAAATGTAATGTATCGATAAAACAAACGATTAAGCAAAGTTGTGGTTGTTTTTCATAGAATATCTTAGCAAATCCCATCTTTTGTACTGATTACCGATTTTTCCTTTTGTATAATTTGATTTCATAACAAAATGGCGATAATATTGTGAAAGTGTGACATAAATAAATTTTGTTTCTAGTTGCATCTACAAATGTTATTTATATGAGA
>MJUU01026028.1:0-29729 GCA_002080025.1 Modiolus philippinarum
GCCCTCCCCCTCCACCCCACCCCAATTTTTCTCCCATGCCGTCCTCCATCAGATTGCCATACTTGAACTTGTATGATGATAGCATTAACTTTATCCAGCATCCCTTCATTTGCATATAATTTGCATAAATTTGTAAAGAAATGAAAATACAGAAACAGCCACATTTGCTCCAGTAGGGAAAGGATTAAATCCTTGAATCCAAAAATGTAGGAGGAGTTCGAGTTACAAGAAAAGTGTGACGGACGGACGGATGGATGGACAGACAGACAGACGGAGGGTCTTACAATATCTGAACTTTCTTCAAAAGTGTGCGGATAAAAATCCCATCAAAATCTGATGTAAAATAAAGATTTCACATATTTTGAAAAATGGCAATTTTGGCGCCTTTGACCCCTGATAGCTCAAAAACAGTAAGAGCTACAGCAAATCTGTTGACATACTGCTGAAAGCCTACAAAGAAAGGAATCTAAAGAAAAAATCCAATTGAAATCACATGAAAGATAAAAATTTTAGGTAATCTGCATGTTTGCAATTTTGGCCATGTTGGGCCCCTAATAGCTTGGAAAGGAAATCTGATGGTGCAGCGCTGTATTAATTTTTCATAAGGAATCCATTGCAAATAAAGGGCTATGCTGAGCGCAGCATGATACGACAGTAGTATATTGAACACTGAAATTTGAACAAGTGTATCTCAAAATGAAGGACACAGTAAATGGCTTGATACAGTAATTAAATGGACACAATAAAGAGCTTGACCCAGTAATTAGCTGACTTAAACTAAGGAAAATAAAAATTAGCTCTTATAATTCCTTATATATATCGAAAATGGCAAGAGCTGTGTCAATAATATACAGAAAGCCTATATCAATAGGAATAGGAACCTAAAGAAGAAATTCCCATTGAAATCCAATGAAAAATATTTCACATATTTAAAAAAATTGCAATTTTGGCCCCTTTGACCCCTTGTAGCTTAGCTTGGAAACGGAAAGAGCTGCACAAAATCCATAAAGCTTATATCAAGAGGAATCCAAAGAAAAAAACAAACATCAAAATCTGATAGAAAATAAAAATTTTAGGTAATTTGCAATTTTGTCCCCATTTGGCCCCTAATAGCTCAGAAAAGGAACAAATCGTCAAAATTCTGATGGTGCTCCTCTATGTTTATTTTCAAAAGGAATCCATTGCAAACTAGAGCTGTCGCCGAATGGCAACCAATTATGCCCCCGCTTACTGAACCCTGAATCAATAGGGTAAGTGCAGCTTTAAGTGTGTGTAGACACAATATAGGTGTGGACACAGTATAAGTGTGGACACGGTACAAGTATGGACATGATGAAATACTCCCCATTTTTTTCCCATAAAATATACAGTTGAATTATATCTCTTTCAAATTTCTATCAGCAATCATATTTCCATGTAGCCCTTAAATCAATTCTACTGGTGATAGGCAACCTTTCGGTAAAGTTTCATCTAATTTGAGGTATTTTTAATTTTCCCGCCTTTTTTCAGCTTCCATGGCAATGGTGGCCATTTTGAAAATTCTGAACCTAAAAATCATTTATACGGGTGCTAGACAACCTTCCTGTAAAGTTTCATTAAATTTGAGGCACTTTGAATTTTCCCACCTTTTTTCAGTTTCCATGGCAACGGTTGCCAGTTTGAATATTCCAAAAGATATGCGTGTGCATGTCAACTTATTGTAAGTTAGATTCCTTTGGAGTTGTTGAAATTTGCATTCAAAGTTTCTGAAAAACATAAAAAAATGTGTTTTTATTTGTACGGACGGACGAACAGACAAGGGTAAAACCATATGCCCCCATGACTTTTAGTCGCGGGGGGGCATAAAAACTGCATCAAAATCGGACTATAAACAAATAAAATAAAATGTCTCAATATTGACCCTTTTGGGCCCGATTTATCTCCTGAACGGTACATGCAACATAAAATATGTTCAAATGCTACTGATAGGAAATCTAATTAGGAACACACCGAAAGAAACCCCATCAAAATCCAATAGATAATAAATATTCTACAACCAAATATGTGAATAATACCCAAGTTTGCCTTTTTCAACCCCTTTTTTAAACATAGAAAGCAGCCACAGCCTGCTAAGCTCACCTCGTTGCTCAGCATTGTCACATTTTGCACATAAAAGTAAACAGGAATGGACTATAATCATTCTTTTTAACAGATTCAGTCATGCATAAAATGTAGGTCACAGACAGCATCCGAAGCATGTATTGTTGTCATCCCAAAATGCATCAAACATACCAATAGGGTTGATATGGAACATGTCAGTAACTGGGAATGGACTTAAACCATTCTACCTAGCCAAGTCGCTCATGCGTAAAATGTAGGTCACAGACAGCATCCAAAGCATGCATTGTTGTTGTCATCCCAAAATGCATCATACATACCAATATGGTTGATCTGGGACATGTCAATAACCGGGAATGGACTTTAACCATTCTACCTAGCCAAGTCACTCATGCGTCAAATGTAGGTCACAAACAGCATCCGAAGCATGTTTTGTTGTTGTCATCCCAAAATGCATCATACATACCAATATGGTTGAATCTGGGCCATGTCAGTAAGCAGGAATGGACTTTAACCATTCTACCTAACCAAGTCGCTCATGCGTAAAATGTAGGTCACAGACAGCATCCGAAGCATGCATTGTTGTTGACATCCAAAATGCATCCTACATACCAATATGGTTGATGTGGGACATGTCAGTAACCGGGAATTGACTTTAACCATTCTACCTAACCAAGTTGCTCATGAGTAAAATGTAGGTCACAGACAGCATCCAAAACATGCATTGTTGTTCTCATCCTAAAATGCATCATACACATTTATATGGTTGATGAGGGGCATGTCAGTAACCGGGAATGGACTTTAACCATTCTACCTAACCAAGTCGCTCATGCGTAAAATGTAGGACACAGACAGCATCTGAAGCATGCATTATTGTTGTCATCCCATTATGCATCATACATACCAATATGGTTGATGTGGGGCATGTCAGTTCGCGTGAATGGACTTTAACCATTCTACCTAACCGGACGCGGACACCGGGGGTATCACATAAGCCCCCTCACTTCGTGAGGTGCCCTAAAAACGGGAGGGTCCAAATGTCAAAAACCCACCCCAGCCTCCCTTTTGTGCCAAGGAACACGGAGGTAAAGTTTCATAAGGATTGATCAACTGAAACTGAAGTTATTGGCCAAAAAAAGTAATGGTGCATTACATGATACCCCACCACTACCTGCCACATTTCAGGTAATTTCTAACTTAAAAGGGGCATAACTCCAGAACTATGTGTATCAATGAACCAAAAATTATACTTGGCCTGTGTTTTATAACAAACAATTTACATACAAAGTTTGAAGACAGTATTTTTTTCATTCACAAGTAAGGAGTATATACCCTAAAATTTGCAAAGGGGTATAACTCTAGAACCCCTTCAAATCAAACTTGACCTGAGTTTTGTAGTAAACAACTTGCATACCAAGTTTGAAGACCTTGTGTTATTTTGTTCACAAGTTATCTGTCGGAAACCCTAAAATTCGCAAAATTTCAAAGTTTCAAAGGACATAACTTCAGAACTCCTTGGACCTCTGAACCCAAAATCAAACTTGACCTGAGTTTTGTGGTAAACAATTAATATACATGTACCAAGTTTGAAGACCTTGTGTTATTTCCTTCACAAGTTATCAGTTGTAAACCCTAAAATTTGCAAAATTTCAAAGTTTCAAGGGGCATAACTCCAGAACCCCTTGGACCTCTGAACCTTAAATCAAACCTGACCTGAGTTTTGTGGTAAACAGTTAATATACCAAGTTTGAAGACCTTGTGTTATCTTGTTCACAAGTTATCAGTCGTAAACCCTAAAATTCACAAAATTTCAAAGTTTCAAGGGGCATAAATCTAGAACCCCTTGGACCTCTGGACCTTAAATCGAACCTGACCTGAGTTTGTGGTAAACAGTTAATATACCAAGTTTGAAGACCTTGTGTTATTTTGTTCATAAGTTATCAGTCTTAAACCCTAAAATTCACAAAATTTCAAAGTTTCAAGGGGCATAACTCAGAACCCCTTGGACCTCTGAACCCGAAATCGAACTAAGCCTGAGTTTTGTGGTAAGCAACTTACCAAGTTTGAAGACAGTATGCTATTTCGTTCACAAGTTATCAGTTGGAAACCTTCAGGGGACGGATGAACGGACAGACACACGGACGGATGGAATGACGGACGAGCAGAGGTAAAACAGTATACCCCCTCCTTTGGAGCAGGGGTATAATAACTGGAATGTGTGCAGTAGTTTCTCATTATCTAAAATTCTTGACACACCCAGACATGAACTATGTTATGCGTATTTGTGAGGTACATCTGGAATTCACCTTTCTGCTTTTCCTGATTGGTGTCACTGCTGCAACATCAGGTTACACACAGGAAAATATGTATTTCACGCATATTCAAAAATTGTTCCTTGTGCGTTACTTTTTCCAGTATTATGACGTCACAGAAGAAAACCTAATAGTGCAGTGGTGACACCAGAAGGTACAAAATATGGAAGGTGCATTCCATTAAAGATAGCTTACCTCTACATTCTGACATATAGCAGTACTACCATTGATTGCTGCAGTATAGGTTTTATCATCAACCACACAACTTATATAATTTCCATCCTGTAACAATATAAAGCAGACATTAAAAACATCCTGTCAATGAGACTCCATGAAAAAAGCCATCAATGTAAGGCATTGGAAATATTTAAGGGATCATCCATAATTGTCAACCAATTTCCAAAGTGTACTAAATGTACATGTGGTGGGTTACGTCAGTTTATGAGGTATAACAAGATGTGTTTTGTGAAACACTTATGCCTTCGAGTAGCAGTTAAGAAGAAACATTTATCATGAACAGTAATTTATGTGTGCCTGTGAAATCAATATGAATTTATAAATTCTGGTATCCATTGAAAAGTTAAATCACAACAAGTGATGACTGTGTTTGGATAAATCATTGTTTTTTGTTTTTGTTTTTGTTTTTTGTTTTGTTCATCAGTGCTTTGATCACTTAATAGTATGCGATCAGTGCTTTCAGTACTTTGATCATTTGATTGCATAAGAGATATTTTTATATATTGCATCAGAAAGTGATACATCCCCAAACATTGATATATACCGGTATATTAATACTTGTCAAAAGAAATTAAAAAAATTAAGAAACAGAGTAGACAACTTCATTTGGGTGACTTAATAAACAACCCTGTGAAATACAAAATCTGTCTCTTACCATTCAAACAATATACAAAATATTGCAGTTTTAAATGAAGAAAAAATGCTGAATAACTTAGAAGGTTTTTTTCCCTACAATATCTGTAGATATTTTTCATAGATGTGTTTCTATAAATAAAACAAAAAAATAAAAGAAAATGTGTCCATGGGACACAGATGCCCCCCATAGATCTCGGCAAACAGGCAGTAGATGAGTCACAGACTAGAAATGGGGAAACACGGTACAACTCATCATACCAAAGCTTCAGACCAAATATCAAATCATTCCTACATACACAAGCTGAGAAATCCTTGACGAAAATTTCGGACGGACGTACGGACAGAGGTACAGACGTATGTACAAGGGTGAAACTTAACGTACCCATCACCTAACAGCAGGGGCAGAAAATTCCAGTAATATTATTTGATTTGTTTCTTCTTCTTCTTCCAGGTAAGGAACCGGATTCGAATCATGAATGTATTTGGTTCTGCGAAAACTAGACATTTGCAGGGCAACACAGCTAGTCTTCATCTCGTATTTACAGGTAAAATCTCGGTATACTACAATTAAAACTATGTACATGAGGTTGAAGTTTATTTCCTCCCAGAGCATGCCTTCAGGGCAGCTCTGAAGCTCTCTACTGTGTCAGCCGAGGTCACTGATGTAGGCATTTGGTTCCAATCTCTGATGGTTCTTGGAAGGAATTAATTGCCGTACACATCATTGTTGGTTCTCTCCTGGAAGTGGCAGTTTTCTCCTAGAGTTCTCAGGTCACTTGGTTTGAGGTACTCATGCCTGTTGATGTCTACTAGGCCATGCTGGATTTTATATAACATAAATAACCGGTTTGTCTTCCTTCTTTCTGCTCGAGTTTCCCATTCTTATTGTTTTTATCATATTTGTGACACAGCCAGGTGTATGATCTGTGTAGTTGTTGTTTGCAAATCTTGCTGCTCTTTTCTGTACTTCTTCCAATTTCTTTATCTGTTTCTGTGTTGTTGGGTCCCACACAGTGTAGGTCTTACAATTGTTGTATAAGCCACTGCTTTTACTAGCTTTGTGCAGTCTCTTAGGTTGCGTCGAATGAACCCGAGCATTCTGTTTCCCTTCATTACAATATTATCAATATGTCTATCCCATGATAAATCCTTGTTGATGGTGACTCCAAGGTATTTGCTGGTATCTACAGTTTCTAGAGTGTGTCCATGAAGTTGGAAATTTCTTAATATGGGTTCTCTATTCCTTGGTGATATTCGAATCATGATGCATTTCTTTGCGTTGAAGCTCATTTGCCATTTATTTTCCCAATCTTCCAGCGATGTAAGATCTGTCTGTAGTTGTTCACTATCTGCTTGGTTGGAGATCCTCTTACAGAGTAAGCTGTCATCTGCAAATAGTTTGGTGATCGAGAATGATGTTGTTTCTGGCATGTCATTAATGTAAGTCAGGAATAAGAGGGGACCCAGGACAGTTCCTTGCGGTACACCTGATAATACTGGTGCTTGTAATGACATTGTTCCTTCCATCACAACTCTCTGCATTCTGTTTTCTAGAAAAGGGCGGATCCATCTGTTCGTTATCTGGTTCACGCCATAGAATTCTAGTTTGTGTAGCAGTCTGTTGTGGGGTACTTTGTTGAAGGCCTTTGCAAAGTCTAATAATATGATATCCACTTGAGATCCTTTGGCTAGTTTAGTAGCTATATCGTAGATGGTAACGATGAGTTGTGTTTCGCATGAAGCCGTGTTGAGCATCAGCTAGGATGTTGTTTTTCTCATAGTGGTCCATGATGTTACTATGGATTATATGTTCCATGACTTAACAAGTGATTGATGTAAGAGAAAAAAGCCTGTAATTTGCTGCAAGGTGTCTTTTGTCCTTTTTAAACAGAGGCATGATATTGGCATCTCTCCAATCCTGAGGTACTTTCCCTGTGTCTAATGATTTTTGAAATATCGATGTTAGTATGGGTGCTACTTCGTCTGCTGCTGATTTTAGGACAACTGATGGTATTGAGTCTGGTCCTGTGGCCTTGTGTTGTTTCAGGCCAATAACTTAACTACACCTTTGGTCTTGATTTTGATGTTATCCATTAAGGTATAAGGGCTTGGTCCCTTGTTTGGGAAATTCTGTAGGTTCTCCTTGGTGAAGACCGACTGGAATTGGTAATTCAGAATTTCAGCTTTGCTTTTGTTGTCGCTTTGTAAAAATCCCATTTTGTTCTTAAGTGGGGCTACTCCAATCCATTCCTGACCTTTACTCTTGATGTAGGACCACTTTTCTTTAGAATTTACTTTGTAATCTGTGCTTACTTGCTCCATATATTCCTTGTTAGCCTTCCTGGTCTCATATTGCACTTCTTGTTTTAAGTGTTTGTATCTCTCTAGGTCTCTTTTCTTCTTGGTTTTCGTTGATTTTTAGCTCACCTGGCTATAGCCAAGGTGAGCTTTTGCCATCACTTTTCGTCCGTCGTCCGTCCGGAGTAAACTTTTCATTCAAAGATCTTCTTCTCTGAAACTACTGGGCCAATTGAAACCAAACTTGGCCACAATAGTCCTTAGATGGTCCCCTGCAAAAAAGTTGTTTTTCAGATCTGCGCTATATCCAAGATGGCCACCAGCGGGGATCATAGTTTTAACATTGGACCCTATGGGAAAAGACATTCAAAGATCTTCTCCTCTGAAACTACTGGGCCAATTGAAACCAAACTTGGCCACAGTAGTCCTTTGATGGACTCCTGCAAAAAAGTTGTTTTTCAGATCCACGCTATATCCAAGATGGCCGCCAGCGGGGATCATAGTTTTAACATTGGAACCTATGGAAAAACACTTTCAAAGATCACCTCCTCTGAAACTACTCAGCCAATTGAAACCAAACTTGGCCACAGTAGTCCTTAGATGGTCTCCTGCGAAATTTGTTTTTCAGCTACGCACTATATCCAAGATGGCCGCCAGCGGGGATTATAGTTATAACATTGGACCCTATGGGAAAAGACATTCAAAGATCTTCTCCTCTGAAACTACTGGGCCAATTGGATCCAAACTTGGCCAAAAGAACTGCACCCCATCCAAAATAGCTGCTTGTCTGGAACATAGTTTAACTTATGATAATATAGCATCAATGTCTATTAACAAATTTGAAAATAATGCCCTTAAACATTTGGACTATTTTAACTGCATATGTCAGCTGTGGCCCAGGTGAGCGATACAGGCTCTTGAGAGCCTCTTGTTTATAGGCTTTCTGTTTTTTGGTTTATTTACCATCTGATCTTGATGTTCATCCATGGATGGGCGTGCCTCCTTTGTGACATTTTAGTTGTAACTCTTTTATCTACGATTGTATAGATAGCAGACTTGAAAGCATTCCACATTGTGTCGATATCACTATTTATGTGTTCTTTGAAGGTTTCTCCCAAGTCCCTTATATCGTTTTTGATGTTATATATGTCTGCTTTCTTCCAAAGGTCAATTTTCCTTTTAATTGGTTTTGGTTTGAAAGGTCTACATGCTAGATCTAAAAGGACTATGTCATGATCTCTATTTCCTATAGATGGTAATGGTTTGCACCGTAGTTTGAATGCAGGGTGTGAAGTTAGCATTAAATCTAGGATGTTGTCTTTTCTGGTAGTGAAGTCAACTATTTGTTCTAAACCGTTGTCTGCTATTTTGTCTAATAGGGTTTGGTTGATTTTTTTGGGGTATTGGTTCCCAGTAATGGATTGGTCATTCCAGTTAATATCTGGCAGGTTGAAATCGCCCCCTAATAATATGATGTCCTTTTGGTGTTTCTTTCTAATGGTGTTTATTTCTTCTTTCATTGTTCCAAGGTAATTGTCATCTGTTTTGTCAGGTGGTCGATAGAATGCACAATATTTTCTTGTTACCATCTGTGCAGACTGTTCCAGTCACCAGCTCAATTTGTTTACTTTTGTGATGTTACTTAACTGTAGGTGTTGTTTGGCTGCTATAATTACTCCCCCATGTGGATCATTTGGTCGGTCTCTACATTCGATGTCGTATTGGTAATAGTCTGGTATAATCTCACTGCTTTTGATGTTGGAATCCAGCCATGTTTCTGTTTCAAGTATAATATCTGGGTCTGTTGTCTCTAACAACGTTTCCAGTAGTTTCACTTTTTTTTCTTAAGCTTTGAAAATTAAAGTTTAAAATTCTAAGGTGTTTCTTTGCTGTTGGTTTAGTTTTAATTTTCTCAACTTTTAGTGAAGACGTCATAAATGGTTGGTCTGTGCTGTTAAATGACATACTGGAATCAAGTGATGTTGAAGTTATGCTAGATCTTGAAGTCGATGGTATGGAATCCTCAGTTACACTATCTATGAGGTGTGGGTTTGTCGAAATATTTGTTTCAAACAAAATAAACGTTATTATAAAACAATTGTTCTGAAAGGATGAAATATTGTGCTAATGTTTAAACTAGAGCTGTCACCAAATGGCAACTAATTATGCCCCCGCTAAGTAACCCCTGAATCAATATGGCAAGTGCAAATTTAAGTGTATGTGGACACAATACAGGTGTAATTGACACAGTACAAATATGGACACGATGATACACCTCCCCTTTTTTCCACAAAATATACAAGTGCAATGCTGAGCCAAAAAATCATTTCTATGGACGCCAGGCAACCTCTCTGTAAAAATTCATCCTTTTTTAGACACTTTGAATTTTCCCGCCTTTTTCCAGTTTGCATGGAAAGGGCAGCCATTTTGAAAATTTTGAGAACCAAAATCATTTCTTTCGATGCTAGGCAACCCTCCTATAAAGTTTCATCCAATTTGAGGCACTTTGAATTTTCCCGCCTTTTTTTCAGTTTCCATGGCAACCACAGCCATTTTGAATATTCAAAAAGATGTGTGTGTGTACATCTACTTATTGTAGGTTAGATTCCTTTGAAGTAGTTGGGATTTGGTTGAAATGTGTCTGAAAAACATCAAAAGTTGATTTTTTTACTCTTACGTACGGACGGACAGATGGACGGACAGACAATGGTAAAACAATATGCCCCCAACTTTTAGTCGTGGGGGCATAAAAATACCATGCACTAAAAAACATCACCTTAGGTACACACCAGCAATGTCACAAATGGATAGGAAAACTGAACAAAACCTTCTTGATCACAAGTGTACTTTGTTTCAATAAAAGTCAAGAACATCATTTACACAAAGAAAATAAATATTTCTTTATGCCTACAAGTTTTTGACAAATATTGTCCACCATCTTGTTTTGTTAAATCCTGTACATGTACACCAGTCGTCTTTTACATACAAAACATTTATGAAAATAAAATTTAATAAAATTTTGACCTCTGTGAACTTGACCTTTGACCTGACTCATTTTTTTTTTTTTTTTGGGGGGGGGGCATATTTATGTTCCTCTTGACTAGACCTATACACTTGCAAAGTATGATATGTCTATCTTTAATAGTTCAAAAGTTATACCCAATTTTAAAGTTTTGGACACATAGACAGACATGACAAAAACAATATGCCCCCTATCCTTGATCTCTTGATCTGGAGCATAAAAATATTGATATGCCATATTTCGTAACAGTGTACCAGTGATGGTGAAATTCAAATTTCTTTTACAGGACATTCGGTCTGGTAATCATGATGGATTTACCAGATCGAGCAAATATTTACCAGACCGAATATTTTTTAGCAACACCAAAATTTCGAACCTAACAGAAGAAGTAAATACAAGGAAACGTAATATGATTGGTTTTCAAAGTTTTGTTACATGCATTTCCCAAGAAAAACTTCTTGTCATTTCGCTTCCTCATCCACAAATTACTCATCATTGTCACCAAAGTACAAAACAATATATTTCAGTAGAGACAAATATAATGTAATTTGTATTTAGCTTCTTCTTCATATTTTTGTTGTCGTTCCTTGTATTTTTTTTTTCTTTTATTTTTTTTTGCTCAGAGACTGACACTGTCTGAAGAGTTTTCCAGGGATTTTTCTTTGAATTTTTTAAATGGAATTTTAATGAATATTTGGGATTTTTTTATCAACAAAGATGAATTTTGTAAAACTGTATCATCATGAAAATCAATTGAATCAATGTTAATGTTTTTGTTACCTGACACATTCATTTATTTGACTTGCATTTTTTTAATTATAAAAAAGTTTATGATAACACCAGAAGCATATTTATTATCATCTTAGCATGATTTTCCAGTTTCTACCTTTCAGCTGCACAATTTGGAAGAAATGTGCACTGAAAATTTTAAAAAGTGAAAGAATACAACATCCGGAAAGGTTTTATTCCCATCCGTTTCCGAATTTCATAAAACCGGAATTCGCCATTTGCAATTTTGTAGACAAACAGAAGACTGATTTTACTTGATTTTGGCTGTTCTGCCATGAATATTTACACAAAACATAAGCGGTACTTCGATTTAATGCAAGCTCGAAATGTTTTTCTGTAAATAAAGTGTCAGTACTCATGAGCTTTTGATCTTGGAACATTATGACCACGAATTTTCATTCTGGAAGTGTAAACAATAAAAACCAAATACGGATTTAGACCTGAAATTTTACCAGACAGTCAGACTGACAACTTGAAAATTTTTTCCAGACCTGTGATGAATTTACCGGACTTGTCCGTCGGTCCGACGGTATTTTGGCCTCTGGTGTACCAACTTTGTAGAAAAATACTGCGATACATCAATATTACAGTGCACCTGTTTCCTTAATATAAGTGCTCTGAACTATATGTGTATTGATGTGTACTTTATGTTTTGTACTAATAGATACTTACAAAATACTCCAACTTGAAAGCTGAAACTTCCATATTCTCAGTTTGACCTGCTCCTAACAAAACTTTTGTGTCATCAATCCTTGAACAATTACCTTCTTGCTGTAAAATACCATAACTAGAGGCTCAGAGACTGAGCCTGTATCGCTCACCTGGCAAAATGCTTCTACGCCATACATGACTAAAAAAGATGTTTCCTTACCAATGGGGTCAAATGTTTAGCTATGTTCTTCATTAGCAACCATGTTTTTTGTCTGATCCTATTGAAATGAATAATTTTTGCAAAGGACCTTCTATACATTTCAGAGATGATGATTATAAGGATGGTTATCTCATTCCTGGCTCCAATGTTAAACTATGTTCTGCACTGGAGGCCATCTTTTTTGTCAGATCCAAGTACCTTCCATACATCCTTACTGTAAAGATTGGTTGAATTTGCTTCAGTAGCGTCAGAGGAGATAGCAAATAGATGCTTTTCCCTTAGGGTCCCATGTTAGACTATGTTCTGCGCTGGCAGCGATTTTTTATAGGAATCAGAAAAATTTCTGCAATCTCCATAAAAGACCTTCCATACATCATTCCTGTAAAGTTTGGTTCAATTTGCTTCAGTAGCTTCAGAGGAGATAGTCAATATATGCTTTTCCCATAGGGGTCCATGTAAAAATATGTTCTGCACTGGCGGCCATGTTTTTTCGCAGATCCAAAAAATTTCGGCAAACTAAGTAAAGGACCTTCCATACATCATTCCTGTAAAGTTTGGTTCAAATTGGTCCAGTGGTTTCTGAGGAGATAGCAAAAATGTGAAAAGTTTACGGACGGACGACGGAAGACGACGGACGCCAAGTGATGGCAAAAGCTCACATGGCCTTTAGGCCAGGTGAGCTAAAAATTCATATCACTCTGAATTAGAAAATTAAACGAAATTTTAATGGATGTTTAATTAAAATTCCGTGAAACAATAATGGTACATAGGTGTTACGTGAGATGAACAGCCTCGTCCTGATATCAGACCTCAGAGTAAATAGATGCAATAGGTATTAGGGAAGGACTGGGCGGGCACGTAACATCTATGTACCATTATTCTTTCACGGAATTTTAATTAAACATCAATTAAAATTTCATTTAATTTTCTAATTCCATTTCACAATATGGTACAATAGCTGTCACATGAGATGTTTAGAGCAATTGCATCTATTTACCCAAATTTGTTTAGTGTTGTAAATAATATTAATAGCAATAAACTAGAAATAAATGAGTTTCAAACTTTATCTCAATTAATGATCAAGGTAAAAGCATCAACAAGTTTCGCATTGGGATCAGATCTGTATGAAAAGTATGTCGTTAACTTGAAATTTAAATCTACATGCAGGGTGCCATAAATATGTATGATCTTATTAAAAATGTCATTATCTAATTCCCATTCTGTGTTGTCATTACTATTACGAGATTCAAAGTCAGCTTCACAGTTTTCGCTACCTGATGTTTCTACTTTTACACCATATCAAAATCTCTCTAGTTAGTTCATTGAGATTTACTTTCATGCCACCCATTTTATTTACATAAGTCACTGCTGTTGTGTTGTCAATTAATGCACGCATGTGTACACACGTCATTGAAGCACAAAAAGACTGCAATGTTAAATATACAGCAAACAGCTCAAGCTGATTAATATGATAACTGACCATCTACCCCCTGTAGAGTTATTTTCGTAGACTCCGCCCCATCCTAATAAAGATGCGTAAGATTTTATCACTACTGTCAGATTTTCAATACACACACGCCTCTTGCTGTTCTCTACATTATTTACCCATAATTGAATGTCGTCAATACATTTTTCATTAAGGGTGAACTTCGCATCATAATTACCACGATGCGCAATTGTTTATTTTTGCCTATATGAAGTCTTTTATGAAATACATTTTGTAATTTAGCATAAGGAATGCCATATTCACTAGCTACCATTTTCCCTATTAATTCAGAAAATTCACGGATGGAAATATGTTTTCTCTGTAGGAAAGATTCACACAACTCTTTGATTTTTAAGGCTTTATCGGGTGTCAATTGAACTGTCATATCAAGGGAATTAAAATAAACCCAAGATATTGTATTTCTTGTGTCGGAATGATAATCGATTTTTCGGGATGAATAGTGAGACCTAAACTATCAATCAAGTCAATGGTATCTCGTATATTTATCTTGCAATCTTCATAGGAAAGTCCAATTAACAAGGAATCGTCAAATTATAAGCAGTGTTACAATGTTTTTTTTTCCGCAATTCTGAAAACGCACATTTCATTATCTCTGTAAACACACGTGGACATGTGCTAAGTCCTTGGGCTAAACATGTAAATTGATACAGATTCCCATCCCATGTAAAACGCAAATATTTACGGTCACAATTTTTTACGGGAATGTTGTAAAATACGTCTTTTAAATCTATACTTGCAAAATAGCAATTTCTATTCATGAGATTAATTGCGGTTTTAAACTATCCATTTTTCAATGAATTCGTTTTAAGATTTTAAATTCAAAATGACACGGTAAGTTCCGTCTTTTTTCGGTCAGGTAAAAATGTGCGTAATATTTTTGAACTTGCAAAGTTATCGAAGATTTTTTATTTTCATTAAAATCGGGATTTTTTCATCGATGTCAGAGTACTGGGTGGAAAAGTATGAAATGTCAATCAGTAACCATTTATCGCATCCAAAATTGATTTATGGCTGGTTATTGTTTTCCACTTGTCAAAATTTTGTCTAACTTTGCTTGACTGAAAATTGTCGGGTGTATTTACAAGATTTGAAAAGTGACACTATAAATCATCAGTCATATCATTTTTGGTAGATTCATTGTTCACACAGTTTTTGACCGATTCCATCTAACATTTTTTATTGGATAAAATGTTTAAGTTTTCAATGATCGAATTATTTATATTGTCATAAACATGTATTTCATTTCTAAATGAATCTGATTTCACACTTAACTTGTTGTTTGTCTTTGTCTAGTTGTGTTTGTTTGGTTTCCCGCCCCTCCCCCTTTTGTTGAGGGGAGGTCGGCTCTGACCTCTTCCTTTGCCATACGCACTTTTGCCATCATTGTGTTTAAAGCCGCCTTTAAAGCTGTTAAATCTGCCTCTGAATCCATTTCCAGAAGGTTTATCTTCAAAGTTTCAAATTCTTATCTTTCTTGATTTAGAGATGTCTTCGATTTTCTTTTGTAGATCATCGCCAAATAATTTGTCAGTGACTTCATTGTTAGTATATGTTATTTTCTTGAAACTGCCTTTCATAATAGGTTTAAAGTTATCCTTGCCGTATTGATTTAGAAGAGTCAAGATGCGGATAACATTCTCAAACCATCTGTAGCTTTCGTGTCGATTTTTTTGTTGGTTTGAACGATTCTTTTTTAAGCACTGCCTTCCAAATAGAACTTGTTGTTTCTATAATTGGTTTCATGCCTTTTATGATATACCCCATACCTTTTTGTAATTTTAGATCTCTTGATCGTATTGCATTCAGTTGGGGGTGTCTCTCTGTCCAAACTTCTTCAATGACAGTGGGAATCATAAGCTTTTGACAGTTTTGTGGCCTTTTATATTTTGATCTTATTTCTTTGAATTTTGATTCCGGTATCTTTGCCCTGAAGGAGGTGTTGATAGTTTTTGCCAAACTTTCTTCTATGGGCTCACTTGTTTCCACAGATTCATTATAGAACTCTGTCATTTCATTCATTAAATCATTAACCTCCTGCATGTCGACATGCTCTATTTCATTATCCTTAATTTGATTTTCACTACTTTCAATGTAAGATAACATTTTATCAAATTCATCAATCTCTGATTCGGCATCTAATCAGGGGCGATAATCTCCATTGCCATGGTCACAACTTCTTTTTTTGCTTTGTGTATTTTGTGTATCTACAGTACACCCATGGATATTAAAATCCAAACGTTCCATTGAGCGTAAAATTAAATTGTCTTGTTAAACTCTGCATATACTGCATTTTTTTCATTTGCTATTGCATTATCCTTTCAACAGAAGATTGTGGCAATGTTTCTATTTCATCTTTGTCT
Organism: Modiolus philippinarum; assembly: GCA_002080025.1. Lineage (NCBI taxonomy): Eukaryota > Metazoa > Mollusca > Bivalvia > Mytilida > Modiolidae > Modiolus > Modiolus philippinarum. The sequence continues at coordinate 16,130 of MJUU01026028.1, forward strand.
GTTCCCGACGGAACTTGATTGAAAAGTTGGCTGACCCTATTGTCTATGGGTTCACCATTGTCATTATTCCCAGATACATGGGTAATATTTTCTTCATTTTCAAATGCAAGTCTTATGGCAGTGTCATATGTCCTGCTTGAGAGGTTCTTCATGACCATTTGATGCCATGTTTTGTCAATAAAACTTACGTGGTTACGAACTGAAAACCTGTGATTGCATGTTATTCAAATTTCAGAACGTCTTTACTGAGATATAATTAAAACAAGATGTGTTTGTGAAACACTATGCCCCTGGTAGCAACCATGTCTACAATACAAACTTGCTAAGATTGCAATCACTAGAAATTAAGGTTAAGTAGACATTTGTACTAAGCTCCATTAGATCTATTCACATATAGAATATCAAGCCTCTTGCAATCGTAATTAACAAGCTAAAAAGGAAAATCTAGATTTTGGCCTTTTGAATTCTGTGACCTTTACCTTAATGAAATTTGCATGATGGTGTTCAGCTTTATATGATCAATACACAGGCCAAATATGAAGGTCCTTTCACTTATGGTTGAAACGATATAGGCAATATTAAAGTTTTCAAATGTTCACTCAGTGACCTTGACCTTCAAACTGACCTAAATTTTTTTTTTTTTTTTTTTATTTGTACTAAGCTCTATCAGATCTATTCACATATATAATATGAAGCCTCTAGCAATTATAATTAATGAGCTACAGCAAATTCTAGATTTTGACCTTTTGACCTCTGTGACCTTGATCTTGAGATCTTAAACTTATTCCCAGATACATGGGTAATATTTTCTTCATTTTCAAATGCAAGTCTTATGGCAGTGTCATATGTCCTGCTTGAGAGGTTCTTCATGACCATTTGATGCCATGTTTTGTCAATAAAACTTACGTGGTTACGAACTGAAAACCTGTGATTGCATGTTATTCAAATTTCAGAACGTCTTTACTGAGATATAATTAAAACAAGATGTGTTTGTGAAACACTATGCCCCTGGTAGCAACCATGTCTACAATTCAAACTTGCTAAAATTGCAATCACTAGAAATTAAGGTTAAGTAGACATTTGTACTAAGCTCCATTAGATCTATTCACATATAGAATATCAAGCCTCTTGCAATCGTAATTAACAAGCTAAAAAGGAAAATCTAGATTTTGGCCTTTTGAATTCTGTGACCTTTACCTTAATGAAATTTGCATGATGGTGTTCAGCTTTATATGATCAATACACAGGCCAAATATGAAGGTCCTTTCACTTATGGTTGAAACGATATAGGCAATATTAAAGTTTTCAAATGTTCACTCAGTGACCTTGACCTTCAAACTGACCTAAATTTTTTTTTTTTTTTTTTTTTTATTTGTACTAAGCTCTATCAGATCTATTCACATATATAATATGAAGCCTCTAGCAATTATAATTAATGAGCTACAGCAAAATCTAGATTTTGACCTTTTGACCTCTGTGACCTTGATCTTGAGATCTTAAACTGACCTAAGTGAATAATACTGTTCAGCTTCATATAAACAATATAAATACCAAATATTAAGGTCTTATCACATCTGGTTGAAAAGATATAGGCAACATAAAAAGTTTTCAAATTTGAACTTGGTGACCCTAAACTTAGATTAGTTTGTACTAACTGTGTAACCCTCTTTAAATAAAGCTTTTATTATAATTATTATTATTATTATAACCTTTGACCAGACAGAAATTTTTGTTGATGGATTTGTACTAACAGTGTTTTTTTTCTATCAAATTTGGGTCCGTTTATAGGACCCAGTCCCAATGGGAAATATACTCATATTTTCCCAAAAATATGACAAATTTTCCCAATCTAGTACTGCCATTAATTAAATATAAATTTAACCAAGGTCAATTTTTGAAATTGGCCTTTTTACAATCTAACAATGTTTGGAATACTCTCTATAATGGTGTTATTTAATTAATTGGATGCAGATATAAAGAAATGAATAGAATACCTCAGATAATGCATTTTATTATTTCCCAAATACACAACATTTTCCCACTTTAAAGGGACCCGACCCATTTCCAACAAGAGGCTCTCAAGAGCCTGTATCGCTCACCTGGACCATGGCCGACATAGATAAAAGGCATTTCCAATAGGAAAAACGAAAAAATAAAATTTAGCAGAATACTTTTTTTTTCTAAAATTACAGTATTCTTGATTGGTTTCCATAGCAACCGAAAGATCCACCATCCATTTCAACCCATAACAGAACAACATTCAAAAAAAATTTGGGCAGGGATTCCCCTTATAATTAAAGTAATACATAGTGCTGAAATTAATACATAGTGAAATTAATACATAGTGAAATTAATACATAGTGCTGAAAATACATGCAGACCACTTTTCAAATAAAAATTCAAAAATTTGGGCAGAGGTTCCCCTTTAAATCAATAGGGCCAATGTAAAAACTATGTTCCAGATGGTGGCCATCTTGGATGAGGTACGGACCTACCAGATATTTTTTTTGGATGGGACCACCTAAGGACCATTGTGGCTTAGATTGATTCTAATTGGACTAGTAGTTTCTGAGAAGAAGATCTTTGAATGTATATTCCATAGGGTCCAATGTTACAACTATGTTCCCACTGGCGACCATCTTGGATGAGGTACAGACCTGCCGGATACCTTTTTTAGAAGGGACCATCTAATGACCATTGTGACTAAGTTTGGTTATAACTGGATGGGTAGCTTCTGAGAAAAAAATCTTTGAACGTCTTTCCCATAGGGTCCAATGTTAAAACTATGTTCCCTGCTGGCGGCCATCTTGGATTAGGTACAGACCTGCTGGATACCTTTTTTGGAAGGGACCATCTAACGACTATTGTGACTAAGTTTGGTTATAATTGGACAGGTAGTTTCTGAGAAGAAGATCTTTGAATGTCTTTCCCATAGGGTCCAATGTTAAAACTATGTTCCCAGCTGGCAGCCATCTTGGATTAGGTACGGACCTGTCAGATACCTTTTTTAAAGGGGACCACCCAAGGACTATTGTGACCAATTTTGGTTCCAATTGGCTCAGTGGTTTCAGAGGAGAAGATCTTTGACTGAAAAGTTTATGCCGGACGGACTGACGACGGACGATGGACGGACGATGGATGCCAGATGCCAAGTGATGGCAAAAGCTCACCCTGGCATAGCCAGGTGAGCTAAAAAGGTGAGAAAAAACACTAAGATTCATTAGATCTATTCACATATGGAATATCAAGCCTCTAGCAATTGTAATTAACGAGCTATAGCAAAATCTATATTTTGACCTTTTGACCCGTGACCTTGACCTTTGACCTGACCTTAGTAAATTTGCATAATGCTGTTTAGCTTCATATGACTTATATACAGGCTAAATATGAAGGTCCTATCACATCTGGTTTAAGAGATATAGCAATGTTAAAGATTTTGTTAAAGTTTTCAAATTTGCACTCATTGACCTTGACCTTTGACATGACCCAAATTTTTTTGGTAGATTTGTATTGAGCATTATTAGATCTATTCACATATATAATATCAAGCCTCTATCAATTGTAAGTAAGGAGTTATAGCAAAATATACATTTTAACCTTTTGACCTCTGTGACTTTGAACTCTGACCAGACCTTAGTGAAATTTGCGTAATGGTGTTCAGCTCACATGGTCAATACACATACCAAATATGAAGGTCCTATCACATCTGGTTTAAAAGATATAGGCAATGTTAAATTTTTTGTTAAAGTTTTCAAATTTGCACTCAGTGACCTTGACCATTGACCTGACCAAAATTGTTTGGTAGATTTGTATAAAGCATTATTAGATCTATTCACATATGTAATATCAAGCCTCTATCAATTGTAATTAATAAGTTATAGCAAAATCTAGATTTTGACCTTTTGGCCTCTGTGACCTTGACCTTTGACCTGACCTTAGTAAAATTTGCATAATGGTGTTCAGCTTCACATGATCAATACACATATCAAATATGAAGGTACTATCACATCTGGCTGAAAAGTTATGAGCTAGGTTAAAGTTGCAGACAGACAGACAGACATACATACATACAGACAGACAGGGCAAAAACAATATGCCCCTGATCTAAAGATCCAGGGGCATAAATATAACTTTTGAAAATAAATGTCCAACACTAATTAATCCATAAAGGAAGAATCAATCATAAAGAAAAAATTAACGTGTTATCACTATAAGGACGAGGCTGTTCATCTCACGTGACAGCTATGTACCATATTGTGAAATGGAATCTTACAACCTTGTGATCATTCAATTATATAAAGAAGCTGTATACATTATAAGGGGGGGCGGAGGGGGTCTCATCCCAGAATCCTGACTTAATTTTTTCTAAATCCCTACATCTCGAACATAAAAATGCCAAATCCCAAACTGTTAGGGAATTGAAATTTTCTTTTCACTTGACGGAGTGTTTTGACATATTTTGATCAAATTATATGACTAGACATTCCCAATAATTCAGGCAGGATAGATTCAAACCACACAAATCCTCAGAGAGTCTTGTAGTTGTACACTGATAGAGAAATGCACTTTAAATATTTCTGTATTAATTGACTGCATCTATAGCCTAACCTCCAATTTAATGTTTACTTTCTTATGTTATTATATTTGTCCAATATTCAAAATAAAACAACAAACTAAATGGAAAATTCAGAAAATGATGCCCGACTGTGTCAATAGGAACACATTCATCTTTGAAATGAACAACTGTTCACCTCTGACATGGCTAAAGTTGTGCAAAACATTTCACATATGTCCAGCCCTTGTGTCCAGCCAACTTCTAACAGTAACATGAAGCTCATAAATTTACAACTTTCTTCAATTTACAGTTAGTTAGTAATGCATTTACATGATAATGACAAAGAATGGTGAAAAGAGGTTGTTGAATCTCGTAAAATCTCCAAAATATCGTTATTGATGAGACTAATGAATCATGTTATTCAATTTAATTGATTCAAAATTTATACTTGCAACTAACGAGTTCTCGTGCGGAGAAAAAACCCTAACTTTAGTTTTACATAACTCCTGGTTGGATAGATTTTATGGCAATTATCTCTGTTGTAGGTCAGTGCTTCATGCTCAATTTATAACATCTTAAATCAGATTGAATTTGCAAAATCTTTCCCCCCCCCACTTAACTATTTAGAACTGCGGTCCCAGTGTGAAAAATGCCCAAAAGGATGATTCAGTTCTAAAATTTAACAAATTCGGGACATTATTGAGTCCCCATAGAGTCCCTTTGAATTTCGTTGTCCTCGAATATAGTTCCTACTTATTTAGTTTATCACTTCATTTTGTTATTCTTATATGATTCCTCCTTTTGTTTAAGTATTTTTTTTGGCTTGATTGAAAGAAGGGACATTAAAAAAAATTGAAAACAAACTAGAGCTGTCGCCGAATGGCAACCAATTATGCCCCCGCTCATTTAACCCTGAATCAATATGGCAAAAGCAAATTTAAGCGTGTGTTGACACAAAACAGGTGTTGAAACAGTACAAGTATGGACACAATGATATGCCTTCCCTTTTCCCAAAATACATAAAAGGGAAGTTCTGAGCCCAAAAATCAATTATATGGGTGCTAGGCAATCTTCCTGTAAAGTTTCATCCATTTTGAGGCACCTTTGAATTTTCCCACCTTTTTCCAGTTTCCATAGCAACGGCAGCCATTTTGAAAATCTGAGACCACAAATTATTTCTATGGGTGCTAGACATCCTTCTTGTACAATTTCATCAAATTTGAAGCACTTTGAATTTTCCCGCCTTTTTTTCAGTTTCCATGGCAACTGTGGCCATTTTGAATATTCCAAAAGATATGTGTGTGCACATCTACTTATTGTAAGTAAGATTCCTTTGAAGAAGTTGGAATTTGTTTGCAAACTTTCTAAAAAACATGAATAGTTGTGTCTTTCATTCGTACGGACGGACGAACAGACGAATGGACAAGGGAAAAACAAAAATATGATAAAGAATTTGATTTGAATGGAGTGATTTGGTCAGGTGCAAAAAGGGAAACTTTCCTGTCTTTGGAAGACTAGTTTTATCACTGGTGAAACTTGTGTCTGTTTGAAGTTGAATAAAAAAAATCCCGGTGAAAGAATTTTCTACCTTTTTTATTTCTTATTTTATAATCCAAGAACATGTTTTAATATGCAAAATCACATTTGGTTTGAACAGGCGCATTTTCTAAAATTTAATTTAAAGCATTTTTTAATTTCAAAGGTCGTTAAAAAATAGCAATCAGGGCAGAATAACTCTTTATTACCAACATGAATGACCATGTGTGAAAATTGAACAGTACTATAAACCGATGATTATAGTAAAGACCATGTAAATTACAAAAGTTGGATTTCAATTCAGTCTGTCTTGGCGTATTAATAGGTACAGTACATTTCTTGAATATATATATATCAACAATGGTGTAACTTTTTTGGCGAAAATCAATTGAGCATTTTAGATGTTGAAGAAAAGTGTTTTTGACAAATATACCAAATTAGAGACTCAGGGACTGGGCCTGAATCGCCTACCTGACAAAAATGCTTTATAATAGGTAGTTTTCCCATAAGGTCCTGTGTTTAATGTTCAACTAAATTCCCTGTTGGTCCATGAAGCTTTTTTTTTACGAATCAGACTGAAATAAGCAATCTTTGTGGAGGACCTTCTTTTTCTTATTCTGGTGCAGCTTTGCTTTAATAGTTTCAGAGCAGATGATGAACATTTCATTTTTCTCATATGGTCCAGTGTTAAAGCTATCTTCTGGGCTGGATGGTCTTTTTTTTTTTTGTTTTGATCCAAATGAAATGAACAATTTACTTTAATTCACTTTTTTCCCTATTGGGGCCATTTAGAGCTTGCTATATGGTGTGAGGTTCCTCACCGTGTTGAAGACCATATGGTGACCCCTAGGTGCTTTGTTTTGGGCCGTTTTAACCTGGATATGGGATGTTGTCTCCTTGACATTTACCCCATTTCCTTTATTTTTCATAATTATTATAAAAGTTATAATATATATATATAAACCTTCCCATAAAGTTTGGTTGAATTTACTTCAGGGTTTCAGAGGACATAATCAAATATGATTTTCCCATAGGGTTTGACCTTATGTTCTGCGCTGGCAACCATGTTTTGTCGAATTGAATCGTCATGAGCAATCTTTGTAAAGGCCCTACCTACACCATTAGGTTAATTTAATTTGCTTCAACGATATCAGAGCAGGTCTTCTCCCATATGGTTCAATGTTAACTCCATGGCGTTGATCATTGATTGACAGCATACAACGAAAGACTTAGTATGTAGTATGAAGAACGAATGATTTGGTACTGCCCTAAAATCTTTCTGTGTACATCAGAAATTCAAATGCATCATGATCTGTTAGTAACACTGTAAAGCTATTTTATCCCAGCTTAGGCAAGCGTTATTTTGAGTAAAGTTTATACGAAGGTTCGGAAAAACTAGCATTTCAATCAACAAAATTCTATGAGGTTCTCGATACAAACCAAAGGACTACATTTAAATTAGAGGTGTAGTTAGGATAACAAAAGAGTCTCAAGACTCAAAAATCCATATAACAAGAGGCTTTCAAGAGCCTGTATCGCTCACCTGGACCATGGCTGACATAGATAAAAGGCATTTCCAATAGGAAAAACAAAACATAAAATTTAGCAGAATACTTTTTTTTCTTAAATTACTGTATTCTTGTTTGGTTTCCATGGCAACTGAAAGATCCACCATCCATTACAACCCATAACAGAAAAACATTCAAAAAAAATTTGGGCAGGGGTTCCCCTTATAATCAAGGTAATAGATAATGCTGAAATTGAAACATTCAGATCATAATTCAAATAAAAATTCAAAAATTTGGGCAGAGGTTCCCCTTAAAATCAAAAGGGCCAATGTAAAAACTATGGTAGTTTCAGAGAAGAATATCTTTAAATGTCTTTTCCATAGGGTCCAATGTTAAAACTATGTTCCCCGCTGGCGGCCATCTTGGATGAGGTACGGACCTGACGGATACCTTTTTTAAAGGGGACCACCCAAGGACTATTGTGACCAAATTTGGTTCCAATTGGCCCAGTGGTTTTAGAGGAGAGGATCTTTGAATGAAAAGTTTACGCACGACGGAGGACAGACCCCAAGTGATGGCAAAAGCTCACCCTGGCATAGCCAGGTGAGCTAAAAAGTTATAAGCATGCGATTCTTATGTTGATAAATGTCATACAGTAAGTGGGAACTCAACCGTCAGTCTAAAACGAATAATTTAAGGACAATGGCAACATCAGAAAAACAAAGAAACAAAGACATAACACGAGTACAACACAGAAAAGAAAATTGGAGACACACACACATACAAAGATGAACAACACGGACCATAAATAAATTATTTTCAAATGTCGGAAAATTAAGGCACCTGATTATGCTTTTAAGAGAGACAGGAAAATTCCGGAATCCAGGGACAAATCATTGATTTCCCGAATCTCGATGTAGATTTTTCCTTCAATCCCGAGGTTAAATTGATAAAATCACAATTCTTGATGCATTAATTTCCCGAAATTCCAGGCTTAAATTAAAGAAATCATGGAATCCCGAATTTAAAAATGCCCCATCCCGAAATAGGGCCTGCCCCCTCATAATATACCTCTATGAAGCAACAACCACAAATCTTATCTTTTTACAGCCTGGACAGTGAAGTGGCTGGATACATGGCAGGTAGGGTTGTAATATATGTCACACCATGGGAAGGAAGGCCAACATCTAATTCAAATTTCCAATTCTTACTTAGTTCAGCTCATTTTTAGCTAAATATTTACATTTTATCAAGAATAGTGGAATGTCTTACAACAAGGAAACATAAAAGTTTCTTCATGGAGACTTACAGAATGGTTGAATTCAACTACAGTTGTGGAATTAACTAACATTACTGAAGTTTCAGATTTCCTAGACTAGGATATCACTTCTGGTGTTGTCCAAAATGCCAATATTTTGATGCTATATAATACATACATACCGGTATATATACAGAAGGATGGATGCAAAAAGAGCAGTGATGTCCATCATGAACAAAAATTGACAATTACATGATTTACTCTGATTTTAATTCAGACAAAGTCAGGTGTATAATATTTCTAAAATATACTCACTCTTTTTAACACTTTAGCATTACCAACATTACCACATTCAATTCCATTTTTAACACAACGAAATGTCAATGAACACCAAAAACAATCTCTTCCTTTTACACAAGACATGCAACTAAATGAAAATAAACAAAATTGCTTTTTGTTTTGTTTGTTTTTTTTGTTTGTTTTTTTGTTGTTGTTTTTTTTTACTCATACTATATTAACCTTATATATAATTGTTGTTTAGTGAAGTAACAATTTATATATCAATGAGATAGAAAGTCACACAGTTCAAATTAAAAAAATTCTTGTGTGTAATATTACTTTTTAAGAGTAATTCTGTTTTCTTTAGAAAGTAATCAGCCTTTAATGTTTTACAATTGAAATTGCCACATCTTTTTAAAAATTCTTTTTTTAAACATAGAAAGCAGCCACAGCCTGCTAAGCTCACCTCATTACACAGCATTGTCACATGTTTTACATATAGTCTCTAACATTGTTTCCAGTTTATTACGTATATTTCTCACATCGAGATAGTTAAATTTTCATATTTTAAAGTTCGAGGTTTATCCGAGAACTTTAAAATGTGAAAATTTAACTATTGAGATGTGAGAAATTATCGTAATAAACCGGAAAACAATGTTAGAGATTTCTTCTCTAATTCCTACTCAATTTATTTGACGTAAAGCGATCTCCGTAGTCTCCAGTCTCAAGTATGCCGCCATTTTGTTGTTATCATTGTTGCTATGTGTATCATTGCGCCTTTGATTGAAAGGGGTGTTGGGTGTAATATTTTTGATAAAAAATGTCATATTATCAATAAATTGAGTTATCTTAGTCATAAAATGTAAAAATCTTTTCGCTAGACAATGATGCAGGTGTTAATTTCATCAACATCCGGTTGCACTATTTCTTGAAACTGACACGAGACAACCAATCAGCAAGTGAGATCAATGTCTAAACTTGTTGATTATTAAGTTCATCTAACATCATTTGGGAAGTATTTATTTTGAACAAGAATTAGAGAAATGTCAGTAAACAGGAATGGACTATAATCATTCTTTTTAACAGATTCAGTCATGCATAAAATGTAGTTTACAGACTGCATCCGAAGCAAGCAATGTTGTTGTCATCCCAAAATGCATCTTGATACCAATATGGTTACTAAGATACATGTCAGTAAGCAGGAATGGACTTTAACCATTCTACCTAACTAAGTCGCTCATGTGTAAAATGTGGGTCAAAGACAGCATCTGAAGCATGCATTGTTGTTGTCAACCCAAATTGCATCATACATACCAGTATGGTAGATGTGGGCCATGTCTGTAAGCGGAATGGACTTCAACCATTCTACCTAACCAAGTCGCTCATGTGTTAAATGTAGGTCAGAGACAGCATCTGAAGCATGCATTGTTGTTGTCATCCCAAAATGAATCATACATATCAGTATGGTTGATGTGGGCCATGTCAGTAAGCGGGAATGGATTTTAACCATTCTACCTAACCAAGTCGCTCATGCATAATATGTAGGTCAAAAACAGCATCCGAAGCCTGCATTGTTGATGTCATCCCAAAATGCATCATACATACCAATATGGTTGATGACGGACATGTCAGTAAGCAGAAATGGACTTAAACCATTCTACCTAACCAAGTGGCTCATGCGTAAAATGTAGGTCAGAGACAGCATCTGAAGCATGCATTGTTGTTGTCATCCCAAAATGCATCATACATACCAATATGGTTGATCTGGGACATGTCAGTAAGACGAAATGGACTTTAACCATTCTACCTAACTAAGTCGCTCATGCGTAAAATGTAGGCCACAGACAGCACGATTATCTATTTTAAAGTTATTGAATAAAAGTTTTTTCCAAGAATATATTAAAATATTTGCACTTTATTGAATGAAGGGCTACGCCGAGCGCAGCATGATACGACCGCAGCATGTCGTCCACTGAAATCTGAAAAAGTGTAATTTAAAGCGAGTATGGACAAACGAAAGAGCTTGACACAATAATTAGAAGGACGCAAAAAGGAGATTGACCCAGAAATTAGCTGGACACNAGGTTATCTGTAAATTTATGATTTTGGCCCCCTTCGGCCCCTCATAGCTCGGAAACGGTAAGAGTTACGCCAAATCCGTTGACATCCACAGAAAGCTTACATCAAGAGGAATCCAAAGAAAAAAATCCCATCGAAATCCGATGAAAAATAAAAATTTAAGGTCATCTGTAAATTTATGATTTTGGCCCCCTTTGGCCCCTCATAGCTGGGTAAGGAAACAAGTTACCAAAAATCTAATAGTAGAGCGCTATGTAAATTTTTCATAAGGAATCCTTTGAAAAAAATTGCATCAAAATCGGACTAAAAATTAAAAAAAAAAAATTTTTGAAATTCGCCCCTTTTGGGCCCCATTTATCTCGTGAACGGTACATGCCACGTGAAATCCGTTGGCATACTCCAGATTGGAAATTTTCTAAGGAGTTTACTGAAAGAAACCCCATCAAAATCCAACAAATAATAAAGATTCTACAGTCAAATATGTGAAAACACCTAATTTAACCCCTTTTGGCCCCTTTTTTTAAAACGGGTGGGGCCACAATGACCAAAACTTACCCAAGCATTCCTTTTGTGCCAAGGAACATTGTGTAAAAATTTCACAAGGATTGATCATCTGGAACTTAAGTTATTGGCCAAAAACAAAAGTGTCTACAGACGACGACGACGACGACAACGACAACGACGACGACGACAACGACAACGACGACGACGACGACGACGACAGAACCATACCATTATACGACCGCAAAAATTTTTGCGGTCGTATAAAAAGTGTTCATAATTTTCTACCTCATTATATAAATTACATAGTGCAGAGTCAGATAACTGCCATATCGCTAATACATGTAACTGCTTACAAGGTAAAATGCAATAACTTCCATTTTAACATCTTCAATTTATTTTCTTTTATTAATCTAAAATTAAATAGAAGATTGTTTTTGTCACTATCTTCCATATAGGTTTCCCATTTTGAAAATCCAACAGATTCTTCATAGACAAATGCCATAAGTAATTCATATATTTGTTTAGACGATAAATCTTTCAATGTGTTTTTTTTCCTTGTTTATCACAGATTTGGATTTGTGACCTTGTTTTGATTTTAGTGTTGTTTAAGTTTGGGTAGCCAATCTTTTAGTACAGCTTTTTTAATTTAGAATATTCTGAAAACCAGTTACTCTTTGAAGACATGAGGCTTTCAAGAGCCTGTATCACCCACCTGGACCATGGCTGACACAAAAGTCATTTCCAATAGGGTCCAATGTTAAACTATGTTCCCTGCTGGAGGACATCTTGGATTGGATGAAGACGAGCCAAATGCAAATATGAAGGGCCACTAGAGGACTTTTGTGATCAAGTTTATTTGTGGTATCAGAGACCTAATTCTTTTGATGGAATCCAATATAAATATGAAAAAGAAAGGAAATGGGGTAAATGTCAAGGAGACAACATCCCATATCCAGGTTAAAACGACCAAAACAAAACATCTAGGGGTCACCATATGGTCTTCAACACAGTGAGGAACCTCACACCATATAGTAAGCCCTAAATGGCCCCGAAAAGGTAAAAAAGTGAATAAATCAATGGAAACAAACGACATCCAATAACCCAAATATCAAGAAACTAAAATTTTATAAGTAACAAGGACAAGCCAATGACCAACATATTCCTGACTTGGGACAGGTGCAAAAATTGTGGTCGGGTTAAACTCGTTTTCTTGGATCCAAACCCTCCCCCTATGTGTGGTGAATGGCTAAAAATAAATGCACAAAAAGACTCACAGTAAAAATCAAACTAGAAAAAAGTCCAACTTATCAAGACGAGTACCTTTACAATGAAGTACATAAAACATGAAGACAATACATACAGGTACTGTCCGGACAAATGCTCGCAGTTACCGACAGCTAGCTAAGGACATATGTTCCGTTGACTATGATATCAAGCCTTCTTACATATGAAATTTCAATTGAAATACTTCTAAATAGATTTGGTATAACAACATCATCAATTATGAAAGAAGAACATGATAATGTGCAATGCCAAATACTGCCAATATGAAACATAGAAAGCAGCCACAGCCTGCTAAGCTTGCCTCGTTGCACAACATTGTCACATGTTGCACATGTCAATAACCAGGAATGGATTATAATCATTCATTTAAACAGATTCAGTCATGCATAAAATGTAGGTCGGAGACAGCATCCGAAGCATGCATTGTTGTTGTCATCTCAAAATGCATCATGCATACAAGTATGGTTGATGTGCGCCATGTCAGTAAGCGGGAATGGACTTTAACCATTCTACCTAACCAAGTCGCTCATGCATAAAATGTAGGTCAGTGACAGCATCCGAAGCATGCATTCCAGTCCTCATCCCAAAATGCATCAT
>MJUU01026028.1:30843-46016 GCA_002080025.1 Modiolus philippinarum
GCTGAAGTCAGAAATTACTACATACTCGTGCATATCGAACAAGTTGTGAAATGTAGACCCTGTAAGAAGGGGCTAATGGAACATCGGCGTCGAGATGGGGGAAATTGACTATAGGGAATGAGAAATCATCCCTTTTATCATAAACCTTAGTGTTAAACTTTCCTTGATTTATTGATATATCAAGATCAAGAAAAGGAGTATAATCACTGCTGCTTTTGGATTTATTTAAAGTAAGTTCTGCAGGACAAATTTCATCTGTAAATTTAGAAAATTCAGGATTATTTAAAGCCAAAATATCGTCCAAATATCTATATGTATTGTTAAATTTATCCACTAAATGCTGTTTAGAAGGGTCTTTTTGAATTTTTGCCATGAATTGTGACTCGTAGCAAAGAAATAAATCTGCTATGAGAGGTGCACAGTTGGTACCCATAGGAATACCTATTTTTTGCTGATAGACTGCATCTCCTAAACGAACAAAAATATTATCAAGAAGAAAATTTAATGCTTTTATCATATCCTGACAAGTCCAGTTGGTATATTTGTCATGTTTGTCGTCTTTATGGTGGCAGTCATATTGGATGAGGTGTGGTCCTCCCTGATACCTTGATTGGAAGGTACCATCAATGTACTGTTGTTTTCTTATTGGAAAAGTTGTTTCAGAAAGGATCTTTAAATGTATCTATTTGAACCCATTTCAGAACCATTATGGCTAAGTTTGTTGTAAATTGGACAAGTAGTTTCTGAGAAGCAGATCTTTGATGTCTTTTCCCATAAAGTCCACTGTTAAAACTATGTTCCCCGATGGCTGCCATCTTGGATGAGGTACCACCCTGCCGGAAACCTTTTTGGATGGGACCATCTTAGGACCATTGTGACTAAGTTTGGTTATAGATTGGGCTAGAAGTTTCTATGAAGAAGATCTTTGAATGTCTCTTCCCATAGGGTCAAATGTTAAAACTATGTTCCCCTAGGGCAGCCATCTTGGATGAGGTACAGATCAGTCGGATACCTTTTTGGAAGGAACCATCTAAGGACCACTGTGACTAAGTTTGGTTCTAATTGGACTAGTAGTTTCTGAGAAGAAGATCTTTAAATGTCTTTCCCATAGGGTCCAATGTTAAAACCATCGCTGGCAGCCATCTTGGATGAGATATGGATTTGTTGGATACCTTTTTTGGAAGGAACCATCTAAGGACCATTGTGACTAAGTTTAGTTCTAATTGGACTAGTGGTTTCTGAGAAGTTCTTTGAATGTCTTTTCCATAGGGTCCAATGTTAAAACTATGTTTCACGCTGGCAGCCATTTTGGATAAGGTACGGATCTGTGGGATACCTTTTTGGAAGGGACCATCTTAAGACCATTGTGAATAAGTTCTAATTGGATAAGTAGTTTCTGAGAAGAAGATCTTTGAATGTTTTTTCCATAGGGTCCAATGTTAAAACTATGTTTCCCGCTGGCAGCCATCTTGGATGAGGTACAGATCTATCGGATACCTTTTTTGGAAGCTAAGGACCATTGTGACTAAGTTTGGTTCTAATTGGACTAGTAGTTTCTGAGAAGAACGTCTTTGAATGTCTTTTCCATAGGGTCCAATGTTAAAACTATGCTATCCGCTGGCGCCATCTTGGATGAGGTACGGACCCGTCGGAAACCTTTTTGGAAGGAACCATCTAAGGACCATTGTGACTAAGTTTGGTTCTAATTGGACTAGTAGTTTCTGAGAAGAAGATCTTTGATGTCTTTTCCCATAGGGTCCAATGTTAAAACTATGTTCCCCACTGGTGGCCATCTTGATAGAGGTTAAGGATCTGTCGGATACCTTTTTTGGAGGGAACCATCTAAGGACCATTGTGACTAAGTTTGGTTCTAATTGGACTAGTAGTTTCCGAGAAGATCTTTGAATGTCTTTTCCATAGGGTCCAATGTTAAAACTATGTTCCACGCTGACCACCATCTTGGATGAGGTACGGATATGTTGGATACCTTTTTTTGGAAGGGACCATCTAAGGACTATTGTGACTAAGTTTGGTTCTAACTGGACAAGCAGTTTCTGAGAAGATCTTTGAATGTGTTTCCCATAGGGTCCAATGTTAAAACTATGTTCCCGCTGCATCACTCACCAGGACCATCCCTGAAATATAGAGATAACGTTAAACTTTGTCTCCTACTTGAGACCACCTTGGATTGGATGCAGATATGCTTCAATAAATTTTGATTGGGGCAACCCAAGGACTTTTGTGATCAAGTTTAGTTCCAAGTGGATTAGTGATTTCAGAGACCTAATTCTTTAAAGGGAATACAATGTAAACTATGTTCCAACTAGTGAATATCATAAATGAGGAAGGGATCTGCATGATACCTTTTTGTAGGGAACAACTAAGGACCATTGCGACTAAGTTTGGTTCTAATTGGAGTACTATTATCCGAGATCTTTGAATGTGTTTTCCAAGGGTCAAATGTTCCTGCTGGCAGCCATATTTGATGATGTCTAGATCTGCCAGATACCTTTATTGGAAGGTATCATCAAAGCACCATTGTATTCTAATTGGACAAATTGTTTGTGAGAAGAAATCTTTAAATGTGTAATCCATTTGGACCGATTTCAGACCATCTTAAAATATCAAAAATAATTTGGGCATGGGTTCCCTGATAATTCATCTAATAAATACTGCTCAAATTAAAACATTACAAGGCCCTTTGAACAAAAATATTTGGGAAGGGGTTCTCCTTATTAACTATTTAAATATTTCAGAAAAAAACTGAGCACAATACATTTTTTCTCTAAAAGTTCAGTTTTCTCGTTTGGTTTCCAAGGCAACTGAAAGGTTCACCATCCATCAAAACCCATATCAGACTACCATTCAAAACAAATTGGGCAAGAGTTCCCCTCATTATATTGCTGAAATTAAAACATTTCAAGTTCCCTTTCAAAATATTGGGCAGGGGTTCCAATTATAATCTAGTTTATACATATTGCTGAAATGATATTATAAGTAGCTGTTTACATTAAGTTAATTACCTCACTTACTTTTATTATCTCCCTTTTAAAAATTATCATTTTCATTATATCTTATTTTTAAATTAACAACAAACCCCGAAAAGTGTTTTGATGTACATAATAAGAACCACTTAATGTATAGTAACCTCTCATCAGAAACAATATTTCTGTATCAACAATATTATCATTTTTTACCTTTGGTAGCTGCTATGAGGGAGATCTCTCTAATACCAGCCCATCTAAAGGGGAGATTTTACTTAACGACCTTTTTTCTACAAAAACTTGCATATATAAATGAATACTAGAGGCTCACATGAGCCTGTATCGCTCACTTGGTGACTGGTTTTATTCATTGTCACCAATAGACCACCCATTCATACTATAAATCAGTTCACCATATCAGGCCTTCCAGTGGAGTTTGGCTCAAAAATAGGGCTTTTAATAGGGTAGTTTTTCCTGAATAATAGAGGAAATGTCACCAAAAATAGGGCAAATATAGGGTTATTTTTTACTCTTTTAATTTTTTATGTATCTGATATTTTTAAATACATGCACACAAAAGCCCAAAATGTATACATTCAGTATTTGCAACAATGTAGCAAGAAGGGAATGTAAAAAAACAAGTGTGGATCATATTGCAAGGCAATACAGGAGTCCCCTACCGGTGGAATAATTCAGTGATACCAGCAAAAATAGTTAAAGAAAAGTTTTCCTAGCCCAAGGCTCATAACTTAGTCAAAAATCAATGGACCCAACCCATATTCAAACTTGATCTGTAACCCATAGTAGATGATTAACAATGCAAATATCAGCTAAATATCTGAAACGGTTTAGAAAAAAAGTCTGGAAAACCTATATTTTACCCAAATTTTCTAAGTCAAAGGCCCATAACTCAGTCCAAAATCAATGGACTGGAACCAAACTCGAACTTGATCTGTAACCCATAGTGGTAGACTCACGTAGCAAATATTAGCTTCATATCTGAAAACGGTTAAGAAAAAAAGTCCAGAAAACCTATATTTTACCAAAATATTCTCTAAGTCAAAGGCCCATAACTCCGTCCAAAATGAATGGACTGGAACCAAACTCTAACTTGATCTGTAACCCATAGTGGTAGACTCACGTAGCAAAGATAAGCTTCATATCTGAAACGGTTTAGAAAAAAAAGTCTGGAAAACCTATATTTTAACAAAATTTTCTAAGTCAAAGGCCCATAACTGCGTCCAAAATCAATTGACCGGAACAAAACTAAAACTTCATCTGTAACTCATTATGGTAGAATCACATACCAAATATTAGCTCAATATATGGAATGGTTTAGAAAAAAAATCGGGAAAACTGACATTTTACCGAAATAGTCAAAGTCCTAGTCGGCCATAACTCCATCTAAACTCAGTGGACCGAAACCAAACACGAACTTCATCTGTAACTCATGATGGTAGACTCACATACCAAATATTAGGTCAATATGTGGAACGGTTTAGAAAAAAAGTCAAGAAAACTGATATTTTACTGAAATAGTAAAAGTCCAAGTCCAATAACTCCGTCTAAACGCAGTGGACCAGAACCAAACACCAACTTCATCTGTAACTCATGATGATAGACTCAGATACCAAATATTAGGTCAATAAGTGGAACGGTTTAGAAAAAAAGTCAGGAAAAACTGATATTTTACCGAAATAGTAAAAGTCCAACTCCCTTAACTCCGTCCAAAGTCAGTGGACCGGAACCAAACACGAACTTCATCTGTAACTCATGATGGTAGACTCACATACCAAATATTAGGTCAATATGTGGAATGGTTTAGAAAAAAAGTCCGGAAAACTTAAGTGTGACGGACTGACGGACTGACGGACTGACTGACGGACTGACGAAGTGCAAACCTAAAGTCCCCTTCGGCAATGCCGATAGGGGACTAAAAAATGAGAAATTTGTTACTACTGTGAAAGTACTATTGTTCGTGGGTTTCCAATTTTCGTGGATTTCGTGGTTCGCTGGAACAACTAAATTAAGTTGCCAGCGAAATGCATATTTTTCATAGAGTTCTTATGTAGGAATTTGAAACCACAAATTTAAGTACCCACGAAATAGTGATATTTAGGAAAACCACGAAAACTGATGTCCATGAATAAAAGTACTTCCACAGTAAGTGATGTTCCATGCCGAAGCGAGGCTAAAAATTTTTTTTAAGGTATTTGTTATTGACAAAAAAATGAAGATGAGTTCTACCCGAGCTGTAAAAATGAAAAAATAGGGCTAATATAGGGAAAGTCCCATTTTAAGCCAAAATATAGGGTTTATAGGGCAATGTTAAAAAGATTTTATAGGAATTATAGGAAAGACAGGGCCGCTTGAAGGCCTGCCATATGTAACATTTTCATTCTTGGATGAGGTACAAACTAAAAAATCACAATCTTTGGAAGGGATCACCCAAAGACATTTGTAACAAAGTTTTGTTCCAATTGGCTCAGTAGGTTCAGAGGAGAAGACATTTGAATGCATTTCCCGTAGAGTCCCTATGTCATTATTAAACTATGTTCCACGCTGGCAGCCATCTTGGATGAGGTAAGAACGTAAAAATCACAAACTTTAAAGGGGACCACCCAAGGACTACTGTGACAAAATTTGGTCCCCATTGGCTCAGTGGTTTCAGAGGAGATCTTTGAATGCATATCCCATACGGTCCTATGTTAAACTATCTTCCCCGCTGGCGCCATCTTGGATGAGATGCGAATCTGATGGACATATGTAAAAATTGTAGTTCTGGAAAACCTCAACACTTTTGCAATTCACATTTAACCTTTCTCTCAAACAGTTTTTGAAATAAAAGTAAAAACGTTAAAAAATTGTGAAAATTCAAAGAAAAAGCGACAATAACTCCTATGTGGGTTGTCAGATTTTCTTCAAAATTGCAGGACATGTAGATCTTACTACGCTGATCATTTTTGTTATATAAACTTCACTTCTTTCTTCTACCAATTTCAATATATAAGACTAAAAGTAATGAAAAACTTAAAATTTTATGGAAAAGGGGCAATAACTCCAAGACGGGTACACGGATATTCTTCAAAATTGCAGGGCAGGTACATCTCATCATGCTGATCATTTTTACCCCGTCACAATTTGATATCTGTAATGGTTTTCGAGTAATTTGCAAAAAACAGCAATTTACCCCTATGTTCTATCTTTAGTAACAGCGGCCATGTTGTTTGGTCTGCGGACATAAAAATCACAAACTTGAAAGAGCATACCCTTTTGATGATCCAGGCCAAGTTTGGTTAGTATTGGTCCAGTAGTTTCAGAGGAGAAGATCTTTGAATAAAAGTTTATGGACGGACGAACACGGACGCCGAGTGATGGCAAAAGCTCACATGGCCTTTGGCCAGGTGAGCTAAAAAGGAAATATGGAATAGAAGAAATCATTTATATAAGCTGTTAGGTCAATTTCTAAAATCAAAATTCTTTCATGATTTTAAAATTATGCATCATATTTCATAATTTTGCAAAGAAAGCAAAAGAAATTTGGGAATACTGTTTAAGAAATGTCCTTATTTTGTCTATGAGGGAGGTTTAAGGGGAGTAAAAGCAGTAAGAGGGAGATTTTGTTCTCCCTCGAGGGAGATCCATTCAAAGGGGGAGATTATGCTTCTAAGACGGAGTCTCACCCTTAAAGGGAAGGGTTAACAGGTATACAATAAAACTTTTGCAGCTTTATTTTTTGTTAAATCATACCAAACAAGTGATTTTAGGCTAAATGTGTTTAACCATACAGTGTATACATTTCCTGGTGGCAGCCAAGAACTGCTGGATACTTTTTTTGGAAGGGAACATCTAAGGACCATTTTGCTTAAGCTTGGTTATAATTGGACTGGTAGGTAGAGATCTTTGAATGTCTTTTCTGTAATGGTCCAATGTTGAAACTATGTTCCTCACTGGCAGCCATCTTGAATGAGTAAGGACCTGCCATATACAATTTCAAAGGGGACCACCCAACGATTATTGTGATCAAGTTTGGTTCCAATTGTCCCAGTGGTTTCAGAGGAGAAGATCCTTGAATGAAAGATTTTTGATGGATGGATGGACGGACGACAGACGCCTAGTGATGGCAAAAGTTCACCCTGGCATAGCCAACGTGAGCTAAAAAAAGTTCAAGTCAAAGCTCTGATGGAGCTGAAACTGGAGAGTCCTGGAAATTCTACACATCACAAACATTCATAGTCATCAAAAGACTTGCTGCTTAGAATAATTAATTTAATTACTTTATTTGGGAAATAAGCTAACTGATTCAATAAACATGAAGAGAAAGCACAATTTTATATAGGTTGATCCGTATTCTGTAATGCATGAAAATAATCTAATGTTGTGATTTTCATTTGTATCTCTAATCTATTTGT
Organism: Modiolus philippinarum; assembly: GCA_002080025.1. Lineage (NCBI taxonomy): Eukaryota > Metazoa > Mollusca > Bivalvia > Mytilida > Modiolidae > Modiolus > Modiolus philippinarum. Next base: position 38,240 of record MJUU01026028.1, read on the forward strand.
TATAAATAGCCAATACAGGTCAGTAAACAAATACTGATATGGGGAATCTAAATAGTTCTTGTTTTCGACAGCCTCATTGAATTTCTTGATAGTGACAGGAACCGAAACAGTGTAAATATTTATAAACTATATGTGATCAATTTTATATAGCATCACCATCACTAGTCCACTCACAAAATAAATTTTGAAAACAACTCACGAACCATTTTTGACCAAGAAGCACACAGCTCATTAATTACCCCTCTGGTATGTCCCTCACTTGACATCCCCAGGATGGTCTTATGAGTTAAAAAGGCCAGTGCCTAACCTTAATTCCAAAGGTAAACTAGAGGCCCAGACACTGAGCCTGTATCGCTCACCTGACAAAATGTTGAACAGCAGGATTTGTCTATGTTCTCTATGGTGGCAATGTTTTTTATGTGAATTTCCCATAGGGCCAAAATAAACTTTGTTCTGTGCTGGCGGCCATGTTTCAGAACAAAATGAGCAATCTTTGTTAAGGACCTTCAGTTCATCATTCCTGTAAAGTTTGGTTGAATTTGCTTCAGCGGTTTCAGAGGAGAAGAAGAAAATGTAAATTTTCCCATGGGGTCCAATGTTTAACCTTAGATCCGTGCTGAAAGCCAGGTCTTTTATTGGATGGAAACGAAATGAGCAATCTTTGTAAAGGACCTTCCGTACATCATTCCTGTAAAGTTTGGTTGAATTTGCTTCAGTGGTTTCAGAGGAGAAGATGAAAATGTGAATTTCCCATAGGGCCAATGTTAAACTGTGTTCCGTGCTGGCGGCCAAATTGGATCAGAAAAAAATGAGCAATCTTTGTTAAGAACTTTTATTACATCATTCCTGTAAAGTTTGGTTTAATTTGCTTCAGCGGTTTCAGAGCAGAAGATGAAAATGTGATTTTTCCCATAGGGTCCAATGTTAAACCTAAGTTCCGCACTGGCGGCCATGTTTTTTGTCGGATCAGAACAAAATTAGCAATTATTGTAAATGACCTTCCATACATCATTCCTGTAAAGTTTGGTTGAATTTGCTTCAGCTGTTTCAGAGCAGAAGATGAAAATGTGATTTTCCTATAGGGTCCAATGTTAAACCATGTTCCGTGCTGGCGGCCATGTTTTTTGTCGGATCGGAACGAAATGAGCAATCATTGTTAAGGACCTTTAGTACATCATTCCTGTAAAGTTTGGTTGAATTTGCTTAGCAGAAGATGAAAATGTGATTTTTCCCATAAGGTCCAATGTTAAACCTAAGTTTCACGCTGGCGGCCATGTTTTTTGTCGGATCAAAACGAAATGAGCAATCTTGTAAAGGACCTTCCATACATCATTCCTGTAAAGTTTGGTTGAATTTGCTTCAGTAGTTTCAGAGGAAAAGATGAAAATGTGAAAAGTTTAACGGACAGACGACGGACGGACGGACGACGGATGGACGACGGATGCCAAGTGATGGCAATAGCTCACACTGATCCTTTGGGTCAGGTGAGCTAAAAAAGTAACTCCCATAGTTTCTAGTTATTTCATTGCTTAACAACAACAAACTCTTAGTTGTGTCCTAAACTCTAATAATTTTTAGACCTGGTAAATTAAATCTTATATACCTGTTATATTGCTGACATTTATACACATCGACTATTGATGAAATTATTGGACGTCTATCCATGTCAGTTAGGCTTAAGCTAATTGGCTCTGAAATATAATATATCCATATTTTGCTATTTTTATAAAAATTGAAGCTCTCCAGACAATATTGATATGCACTGAAAATTGATGAGTGTTTGGCGAACTTTTTGATTGTTTCATATCTGTTGATTTTGGAAATTTGATCCAATATCTCATTATCTGAATTTAATACACAACTTTTGATAAAAGAGCTCTTGTGTGTTTGATGGCAGAAATGAATGCCTTGATATTAGTAAGGGGGTAAAAACTGGATCCCACACCTAATGAATAAAGAAATGTTGATGTACCAGTCTAATTGAAGGCCCTATCAAGTTAATTTGTAGTTTTTCATCCACCTGGAACAAAAAATCTGGGTTGGATGGGATGGTTTTTATTTATTTTTTTTCTTTATTGATTTTCACTAAAATTGATAGGAATTTAAAGAAAAGTTCTGAATAATTGAAATACTGTGAATTCATTTTTATTCGTGGGGTATCAATTTTCGTGGTTTTCGTGGGTGTCCCCAACCCACGAATTCAAATACTCAAAGATATGTGATTTTCTTGTGCAAGTTTCAAACACAAATGAATGAACATAAAGAAGGACCTAATCAACGAAGGCCATAAACCTTGCACTTGTACATCAACAATAAGTAAATATGCATTCTCTTGAACATTTAAAAGCAGCAAAATAAGTTAAAATGCTTTATTTCCTAGTGTTTCCCAGTTAACAAATTAGTGGTAACTGGCTTCCTGTTTTGTTTATCAATTACGCTAAAGTGTTGATTTATAGTTAAGAAGTTTGCATACCTGCCAACTTTTGAAAATCTCCATGGGGGTTTTTATGCGTGACCTTCCTTTTCAGTCGTATGAGATTTCGCGGCATTTTGCGCGAAGTTTTTTTTGGGTCTTATACTTGATGCTCTTTTTTATCAAATACAAACATCTAGGTGTTATAGAAGACTTTACTTTAATTAAGGGAGGCGAGACATTCCTATTTTATTGTGTTTTGGGCATTTCTGCTGGTTCTTAAATATTTTTGGTCAAATAAATCAGTTGTGAATGTTTTTGGACCATTTGGGGTTTTATGTTCTGTTAAATTTTAACTTAGTTTTAACTGTTAAAGGGAAACAAAAAGCAGTGCTTGCTGTTAATCATTATGTTGCTGTTATTTGAATTTACAGTTGACTGTTTTCAGGAAAATTAAAGATTGTATTAAAGCTTGTTAATGAAACCACTCTCTCTCTCCTTTATTATTTGCCTGATGTACATTTACTGCATTTCTCCTTTTATTCCAATCTTCTATAAATAAAGCAAGAATTACATATTTTCAATTTTTTTTTTTGCCTTTTCTGATTCAGTCAAAAGTGTGGTGTTCTGGGATTTTGAGTGACCTTTCGTGCATTACAGTACCAAAATGTATGTTAATGCGTTAAATGCTACTCAGTTCAACTATGCAAACTCTGCAGCAACGACCTAGTCACTGGCATAGCCATCCACGGAACTGTCAAGTGTTGTACTTGTAGCTCGTTGTATCAGGGATTGTGAACCTTGATTCATAACTCAAGAACTGTTCACTATGATTGCCGGTGGTCCATCCATTTACATAACTTTATTTACGTCGCCGAAGCGTTAAAATCAACAAAAAAATCCACCAAACTCGTCATATTTACGATTGATTACACGCCGGCTCCAATCAGCTGTTTTTCACGCGAATATCGCGTGATTGATGCACAGGGACTTGCTCCCGGTCTAGAAAAAAAAATTACTATCCAACATGAATCTCGGAAAATAAAACACAAGGGAAATCCTATGTCCGGTACCCCGCTCGCTTCGTTTAAATTTTTTCTAAATAAAACAAACAAAACCTACCTTCATGCCTTTTACGTTCTCTTCCTGAATAATTTTCCGAACAGAAAACACAGGTGTTACCTCATGATAGCCCTGCTTCATTCCTATATCTCGATTTGTTTACTCATATTTCATGATAAGGACAATTCATGGATCTCAATGTGAAACTACAATGACCTTCACATTCTAAATTTAAATCCTTCACGCGGAAGCTTTCGGGACCTTTTCATTCCGTTGAAGATAACGCCGATACAGTAATAAAGGCGGGATAGAACGATTTTTTTCCTAAGTCGATATGTGAAATTGTGATTGTGACCATTTCGGCGAATCGCAACGCTTTTGCCTGTACTTCATCCATCAATCTGTTTGCTAAAAATAAATATATCGCGGGAAAATAGCATTCGATACATAGGCATATTACGTCGACCGAATGAAAAAGTCCCGAGAGCTTCCGCCTGAAGGATTTAAATTTAGAATGTGAAGGTCATTGTAGTTTCACATTGAGATCCATGAATTGTCCTTATCATGAAATATGAGTAAACAAATCGAGATATAGGAATGAAGCAGGGCTATCATGAGGTAACACCTGTGTTTTCTGTTCGGAAAATTATTCAGGAAGAGAACGTAAAAGGCATGAAGGTAGGTTTTGTTTGTTTTATTTAGAAAAAAATTAAACGAAGCGAGCGGGGTACCGGACATAGGATTTCCCTTGTGTTTTTTTTTCCGAGATTCATGTTGGATAGTAATTTTTTTTTCTAGACCGGGAGCAAGTCCCTGTGATTGATGTAAAACCAATTCTGATTGGCAAATATCGAGAATCTGGTTAACTCCCTTTCGAGAATTTGGATGATCTCCCTTTCAACGGTCAAAATCGTGTAAACAAACATTTTTTCGTGTGAATTCCTTCAAAATCGTGTTTTATGCCAAATTTTTGTTTCACGATCGTGACATCGTGACAGAAGGTTAAAATCGTGTAGATCACGCCAAAATCGTGAAAGTTGGCAGGTATGAGTTTGGACAAGAACCATCTCAATTCAGTTTTTATATCATATTATTAATTAAACTTTTAAAGTTTTAATTATGTTCTGCTGAAAAAGACATGTTTATTTTGCAATCAATACAGGTGTCTATTTATAAATAACGAATGGAGTACGGTTATATCAGATGGTTACTTAATTACAAAATATCTACACATCACTATGAATTGTTAATTACAGGTAACACTTTAATTACAGGTACAGTTCTGAATTTTGGTGTTTTGACATCAATACTGAAGGTACTGAAGCCATGAATTTTATAATCTTTTATTTATAAATTTAAATTATTTTTTTTTTCTTGGAACAAGTGGGAATCCATGAATTTACATACACCACGAAATGTCCTTTTTTCTCTACCCACGAAAATTGGTACCCACGAAATTAAATGAATTCACAGTAATTAAAATTAAGGGCTATGCCGAGCGCAGCATGATACGACTGCAGCATGATACGACCCCAGGATGTCGACCACTGAAACTTGAATAAGTGTAGTTTGAAGTGAATGAGGACACAGTAAAGAGCTTGACACAACTAGAGCTGTCGGCAAAGCAAGACTAATACCTGCCACAACTGCATATGAGTACCGAGGCATGTCATTTTGAAATTTGACCTTCAGCCACATGGCAATTGGAAAGTAAATCTAACAGAAATAAAGCCTGTCAGGACTAAAGTTACAGGTTTTATTCTAATCAGTTCATATCTGGTACTTCATTTAAGGGTAATACATTAAATAACATATAATTCGGTATATATATACAAAGATGATTTAAACAAGCTTTCGACACAAAATGAACAAGGATTTACTATTATTAAGGTCAAAGGTCAAAGTCAAGGTCAAAGTGACCTAAATTTGGTACGCGATAAATCGCCTTCCCATGATGCATCCACACACCAAGTTTGATAATCCTAGGTGCTACGATACAAAAGTTCTGCTCCGGACACGAAATGCATATGGTTTTACTAAAATGAAGGTCAAAGGTCAAAGTCAAGGTCACGGTAACCTAAGTTTGGTACGCGACACATCGTCTTCCCTTGATGCATCCACACACCAAGTTTGATAATCCTAGATGCTATGGTACAAAAGTTCTGCTCCTGACACGAAATGCACATGGTTTTACTATCATAAAGATCAAAGGTCAAAGTCAAGGTCACAGTGACCTAAATTTGGTACGCAACACATCATCTTCCCATGATGCATCCACACACCAATTTTGATAATCCTAGGTGCTACGGTACAAAAGTTCTGCTCCTGACAAGAAATGCACATGGTTTTACTATCATAAAGGTCAAAGGTCAAAGTCAAGGTCACAGTGTCCTAAATTTGGTACGCAACACATCATCTTCCCATGATGCATCCACACACCAATTTTGATAATCCTACATGCTACGGTACAAAAGTTCTGCTCCTGACACGAAATGCACATGGTTTTACTATCATAAAGGTCAAAGGTCAAAGTCAAGGTCACAGACAGACATGGTGATTCCTATATACCCCCCCAAAACTTCGTTTGTAGGGGATATAATAATTAGATGGAAACAATAAGGAGCTTGAAGAATTAATTACCGGGTACCTGGATACAAATTAAAAGAAAATAAAAATTAGCCCTTTTGATCCCTTAATGATTGGAAACAGAAGGAGCTAAGCAAAATCTGGTGACCACAAACGAAATCTTACATTAAAAGTTATCCCAGGAAAAATCCCATTGAAATCTAATAAAAACAAAATTTTATTTGAACATATGCAATTTTGGCTGTGATTGGTCCCTTTGACCCTATATAGTTCGGAAACGGTAAGAGCTACACCATATTTGTTGCATACTACTAAAAGATTACAACAAAGGGAATCCAAAGAAAAAAATCCGAGCTAAATCTGATGAAAAGTAAATATTTTAAATATTTTTAGAAATTGCAATTTTGGCCCCTTTGACCCCTTCTAACTCGGAAACGGTAAGAACTACGCCAAATCTGTTGACATTACTACTGAAAGCTTACGAGAGGAATCAAAAGAAAAAAATCCCATTGAAATACGATGAAAAATAAAATTTCAGGTAATCTGCTAGTTTGCAATTTTGGCCCCCTTTGGCCCCTCATAGTTCGGAAAGGAAACAAGTTATCAAAAATCTGAAGAAACAATTCCACGTTATTTTTTCATAAGGAATGCATTGCAAAAACTGCCTTAAAATAGGACTAAAAATAAAAACAATAAAAATTTTGAAATTCCATCTTTGGGCCCCCTTTATCTCATGAACTGTACATGTGATGTGAAATCCGTTGATATACTACAGATTGGAAATTTCCTAGGGAGCACACTAAAAGAAACCCCATCAAAATCCAATAAATAATAAAGATTCTACAGCCACATATGTGAAAACATCCAATTTAACACTTTTTGGCCCCTTTTTTAAAAACAGGTGGGGCCACAATGACCAAAACTTATAAAAGCCTTCCTGTTTGGCCAATGAACATTCTTTTAAAATTTCATAAGTATTAACCGACAGGAACTTAAGTTATTGAGCAAAAACAAAAGTGTCTACAGACGACAACGACAGCACCATACCATTATATGGCCGCAAAATATTTGCGGTCGTATAAAAATTGAGCTTAGAAAAAATGGAGTGGGTGAAGATGAGATCATTGAATTAATTTGATGTGGCCTAACAAGAATTGTCAGAAGACAACATAGCTTGCTGGGGGTTAGATTGACCTCAATGCACAATAAATTTTAAATAATACATTATTTAATTGTAATGCTTTAAAAATTTTAAATGTGATACTCCCTTCCACTAAAAAAAAAGCAGGGTTCAAGTTTTTTATTAATTGCCATCAGGGCAATGTCAAGGTCAAAATGTCTACAACTATGATGCTGTCAGAAAGAACTCTTCATAAGGAAGTCACATACCAAATATAAACACCCTTTCACTAAACAACTAACTTTTAGAAGCAAGGTTCAAGTTTTTAAACAAGTGATGACCCTAAAAGATGTCTCGCCCGTCCCTGCTGGCCTCTAAATTGATGTGAAATCTAAGTGAACTAATCAGAAAAGTGAACATGGCCACTAGACCGTGAAATTGAGGTCAAGGACAAAAGTCACCTGCCAGACTGACATGTACTACCCAAGACCAACCTACATACCAAATATTATCAACCTACCACTTCTAGTTATTGAGAAATGGACTTAAGCAGAAAAACTTAACGTGGCCACTAGACCGTGAAATTGAGGTCAAGG
>MJUU01026028.1:46307-63598 GCA_002080025.1 Modiolus philippinarum
GTCAGGTAGCACTTGATTAGTACTACCACTGGACCAAATATGATGTTCCTACATCAAAGGGTTTTCAAAATATCCTGCATTTAGTAAAAGTTAACGCTGTCGCCGTCGTCATACTTTGCACGCGTATGTCTCGCTTTCGAGACTTTCGTCGCGGGCGAGACAAAAATTTTCTTCAGGGCAAGGTCAAGGTCAAAATGTCAACTAATATGATGTCGCCAAAATGCAATCATCATAACAAAGTCACATACCAAATATGAACATCATACCACTAAATGTCTACCTTCTAGAAGCAAAGTTTAAAGTTTGTTTTTTTTTAAATTGCCCTCAGGGCAATGTCAAGATCATAATGTCTACAAGTATGGTACCACAAGAAAGCTCTCATCACAAGGAAGTCACATACCAAATATCAACACTTAAGGTCTCCATTCCACAAGCAAGGTTAAAGTTTTTGCTGACCACGCTGACAGTATGACGATAGCTCTCCGGACATTCCTTGCCATGTTTGCCTGCATGCTGACTTCATATTACAGAGGTATGCATACATAAAATGATATTGGAATACCATATACAGTAACTGAAATCTGAACAAGAGGAAAGCTTTCAATGTGAAAGCAAAGCAGGTTTTCTTTTCAAGTTTTTGACCAAAAAGCATAAGTGTCTACAGACGAGGATGCCAAGGACAAGACAATGATGACGACGACAATGTCATACCATTATACAACCTCAAATTTTTCGCGGTCATATAAAAAGAATGCACAGCTATTATATATGTACCATGTACCTGCAAAACTAGTGCAGTCGGAAAACGACAGCTAATCCAATTGCCAGCATGTTTAATAAACTGCTGCGCCAAGAGCGCATGATACGCCCGTCCACCTTCAAGTCGAACTTTATGGCATTGTTGGACCACAACAAAATTTTAATTGAAAAAAAAAAATCAAACTGAATATGAGCCTTAGCAAGATGTAATAAAATGCATGGGTGTTCAACGGAACACATGTGTCGCCTGCGCTGTATATATTTAAGAATTCTTGCGTTCAAAACAGAATTACAAAGTCCAAGTTGCACATCTAAACTATATACTGAAGCATGCATCCCTCTGATTTCAATAGAAAAATACAGGGTCATTTATTAGGAGTTGAGGATAATGGAGGCATATCCTTAGACTCCAATAAACTAAAATGACAAAGTCAAAAAACAGCCTAAAATCTGGAGAAAAAAAATTAAAGAAAAACAAAATGCATGGTGCACATCTTCAATATATACTGAAGCATTCCTGCTAGTTTGGTGGAAAAGTGCCAAGCGGTTTAGGAGATGCCGATAATGGAGATGTACCCTCAAGACTCCAGTAAGCTAAAATGGCAAAGTCCAAAAAAACGCGTAAAATCTGTAAAAAACAAAATTAGAGAAAAACAAAATGCATGGTGCATATCTTCAACATATACTGTAGCATTCCTGCAAGTTTGGTTGAAAAGTGCCAAGCAGTTTAGAAGGAGTTGCAGATAATGGAGACATACCCTCAAGACTCCAGTTAGCTAAAATGGCAAAGTCCAAAAACAGCGTAAAATCTATAAAAAAACATAAATTAAAGAAAAACAAAATGCATGGTGCACATCTTCAACATATACTGAAGCCGCAGTGCAAGTTTGGCTGAAAAGTGCCAAGCGGTTTAGGAGGAGATGCAGATAATGCTTAAAATTTTTTTAGCCATACAGACGGACAGACATATATTTAAGAATTCTTGTGTTCAAAACAGAATTACAAAGTCCAAGTTGCACATCTTAATTATATACTGAAGCATGCATTCCTCTGAGTTTGAAAGAAAAATACAGGTCCATTTATTAGGAGTTGAGGATAATGGAGGCATATCCCTAGACTCTAATAAACTAAAATGACAAAGTCAAAAAACAGCCTAAAATCTGGAGGAAAAAAAATTAAAGAAAAACAAAATGCATGGTGCACATCTTCAATATATACTGAAGCATTTCTGCAGGTTTGGTTGAAAAGGGCAAAGTGGTTTAGGAGGAGTTGCGGATAATGGGAGACGTTCCCTCAAGACTCCAGAAAGCTAAAATGGCAAAGTCCAAAAACAGCCTAAAATCTTTAAAAAACAAAATTAAAGAAAAACAAAATGCATGGTGCACATCTTCAACATATACTGAAGCATTCCTGCAAGTTTGGTTGAAAAGTGCTGAGCGGTTTAGGAGGAGATGCGGATAATACTTAAATTTTTTTGAGCCATACAGACGGACAGACAGATGGATGCAAGACGACGGATAGTGATCCCTATGATTGATTGATTAGTTAGAGTTTAACGTCCAATGAGCAAAATTTCCGCTATATCAGGACGAGAACAAGTTAATCAATTCAAAACAAATTGTAAGTAAAAGAAGAAAGAAATAAAGGTGGAAGGGACAACCGGGGCAACGACTTTTGTGTCGATCCTGCACTAGGTGCAGGTGACACAAAAATTAACAAATATCAAATCAAATTTCACAAAGTCAAAGGGTCATAACTCTGTACGAAATCAACCAACCGGAACCAAATTCCAACTTGACCTGTATCTCACCTAGATATACTGATATACTCACATACCAAATATGAAATTAATATGTCAAGCGGTTAAAGTAAACAAGAGTAGACCCTAACAGATGTCTCACCCGTCCCTGCTTGACATTTGAATTGATGCTTTAAGTAATAACTAAACATGCTCACTAAACTTTGAAATTTAATTCACTGACAAAAGCCATATAGAAGGCCATTATATACTTTCCAAGACCAACCCATATACAAAATATCTTTGACCTACCAAAAATACATACTGGGAAACTTAACATGGTCACTAGACCATGAAAAATGAGGTCGAGGACAAAAGTCATATGACGGACTGCCATATTCTACCCAAGACCAACCTACATATTAAATAACATTGACCCACCACTTATAATTATTGAGAAATGGACTTAAACAGAGAAACTTAATGTGGTTACTAGACCTTGAAATTGAGGTCAAAGACAAAATTCATATGCCAGACAGACCTATACTACAAAAGACCAACCTACATATTAAATATTATCAACCTACCACTTACAGTTATTGAGAAATGGACTTATTCGGAGAAACTTAACGTGGTCACTAGACCGTGAAATTGAGGTCAAGGACAAAAGTCATATACCAGACTGACATGTACTACTGAAGACCAACCTATATACCAAATATCATTGACCTACCACTTACAGTTATTGAGATATGGACTTAATCAGAGAAACTTAACTTGGTCACTAGACCATGAAATTGAGGTCAAGGGCAAAAGTCATATGCCAGGCTGACATATACTACTCAAGACCAACCTATATACCAAATATCATTGACCTACCACTTACAGTTATTCAGATATGGATCTAATCAGAGAAACTTAACATGGTCACTGGACCATGCAATTGAGGTCAAGGTCACATGATTTTATGTCCGTCAGGTAGCACTTGATTAGTACTACCACTGGACCAAATATGGTGTTCCTACATCAAAGGGTTTTCAAAATATCCTGTATTTAGTAAAAGTTAACGCTGTCGCCGCCGCCGTCGCTGTCATACTTTGCACCCCTATGTCTCGCTTTCCGTGACTTTCGTCGCGGGCGAGACAAAAACTACGGGAACCTATATTTTCAAAATTTCACTAAGTGAAAGGGCCATAACTCTGTACAAAATCAACCGACCACAACCAAAGTCATACTTGATCTGTATCTTACCTAGATATACTCATATACCAAATATGAAATCAATATGTCAAGCAGTTACATAAAACAAGAGAAGACCCTAATAGATGTCTCGGCTGTCCCTGCTTGATATTTGAACTGATGTTTTAAACATTAACTAAACATGCTCACTAAACTGTGAAATTTAATTCACTGACAAAAGCTGTGTTAAGCAGGCCATTATATACTACCCAAGACCAACCCATATACAATATATCATTGACCTACCACGAATCCATACTGATAAACTTAACATTGTCACTAGACCGTGAAATTGAGGTCGAGGACAAAAGTCATATGCCAGACTGACATATTCTACCCAAGACAAACCTACATACTAAATATCACTGACCCACCACTTCAAGTTATTGAGAAATGGACTTAATCAGAGAAACTTAATGTGGTCACTAGACCTTGAAATTGAGGTCAAGGACAAAAGACATATACCAGACTGACATGTACTACTCAAGACCAACCTATATATCAAATATCATTGACCTACCACTTACAGTTATTGAGATATGGACTTAATCAGAGAAACTTAATGTGGTCACCAGACCATGAAATTGAGGTCAAGGACAAAAGTCAAATGACAGACAGACATATACATGCCACACAGACATATACTACCCAAGACCAACCTACATATTAAATATTATTGACCTACCACTTACAGTTACTGAGAAATGCACTTTATCAGAAAAACTTAACGTGGTCACTAGACTGTGAAATTGAGGCCAAGGACAAAAGTCATATACAAGACTGAAATGTACTACTCAAGACCAACCTATATACCAAATATCACTGACCTACCACTTACAGTTATTGAGATATGGACTTAATCAGAGAAACTTAAGGTGGTCACTAGACCATGAAATTGAGGTCAAGGACAAAAGTCATATGCCAGACTGACATGTACTACCCAAGATCAACCTATGTACTGAATATTACTGACCTTCCACTTATAGTAATTGAGAAATGGACTTAATCAGAGAAACTTAACTTGGTCACTAGACCATGAAATTGAGGTCAAGGACAAAAGTCATATGCCAGGCTGACATGTACTACTCAAGACCAACCTATATACCAAATATCATTGACCTACCACTTACAGTTATTGAGATATGGTTCTAATCTGAGAAACTTAACGTGGTCACTGAACCGTGCATTGAGGTCAAGGTCACACGATTTTATGTCTGTCAGGTAGCACTTGATTAGTACTGCCACTGGACCAAATATGGTGTTCCTACATCAAAGGGTTTTCAAAATATCCTGTATTTAGTAAAAGTTAACACCGTTGCTGCTGCCGCCGCTGTCATACTTTACACGCCTATGTCTCGCTTTCCGCGACTTTTGTCGCGGGCGAGACAAAAACTCCAGGAACCTATATTTTCCAAATTTCACTAAGTGAATGGGCCATAACTCTGTACAAAATCAACCGCCCAGAACCAAATTCATACAAATCTGTATCTTACCTAGATGATACTCATATACCAAATATGAAATCAATATGTCAAGCGGTTACATAAAACAAGAGAAGACCCTAATAGATGTCTCGCCCATCCCTGCTTGACATTTGAATTGATGTTTTAAACAATAACTAAACATGCTCACTAAACTGTGAAATTTAATTCACTGACAAAAGCTGTGTTAAGCAGGCCATTATATACTACCCAAGACCAACCCATATACAATATATCATTGACCTACCACGAATCCATACTGAGAAACTTAACATGGTCACTAGACCGTGAAATTGAGGTCGAGGACAAAAGTCATATGCCAGACTGACATATTCTACCCAAGACAAACCTACATACTAAATATCACTGACCCACCATTTCAAATTATTGAGAAATTTAACATGGTCAGTAGACCGTGAAATTGAGGCCAAGGACAAAAGTCATATGCCAGAATGACTTGTACTACCCAAGACCAACCTACATATTAAATATTATTGACCTACCACTTATAGTAATTGAGAAATGGACTTAATCAGAAAAAACTTAACATAGTCACTAGACCATGAAACTGAGGTCAAGGGCAAAAGCCATATGCCAGACTGACATGTACTACCCAAGACCAACCTACGTACTAAATATTATTGACCTACCACTTATAGTTATTGAGAAATGGACTAAATCAGAGAAACTTAACGTGGTCACTAGACCATAAAATTGAGGTCAAGAACAAAAGTCATATGCCAGACTGACATGTACTACTCAAGACCAACCTATATACCAAATATGATTGAACTACCACCTACAGTTATTGAGATATGTATCTAATCAGAGAAACTTAACGTGGTCACTGGACCGTGCAATTGAGGTCAATGTCACATGATTTTTTGTCCCTCAGGTAGCACTTGATTAGTACTACCACTGGACCAAATATAATGTTCCTACATCAAAGGGTTTTTAAAATATCCTGAATCTAGTAAAAGTTAACGCCGTCTCCGCCGTTGTTCTTCTTTGTATGCCTATGTCTCCCTTTCCGCGACTTTCGTCGCGGGCAAGACAAAAAAACTCAAGAAACCTATATTTTCAAAATTTTACTAAGTCAAAGGGCCATAACTCTGTACAAAATCAACCGGAACCAAATTCAAACTTGATCTGTATCTCACCTAGGTTTACTCATATACCAAATATGAAATCAATATGTCAAGCGGTTACAGAAAAAACTGGAAATATATATTTTTCAAAATTTCACTTAGTCCAAGGGCCATAACTCAGTACAAAATCAACCGACTGGAACCAAATTCAAACTTGATCTGTATCTCACATAGGTATACTCATATACCAAATATGAAATCAATATGTCAAGCGGTTACAGAAAAAAAAATCCGGAAACCTATATTACTCAAAATTTCACTCAGTCCAAGGGCCATAACTCTGAACAAAATCAACGAACCGGAACCAAATTCGAACTTGATCTGTATCTCACCTAGATATACTCATATACCAAATATGAAATCAATATGTCAAGCGGTTACAGAAAAAATCTCCAGGAACCAAAAAGTTAATGGACGTACGGAGGGTATACCATAATACCTATGTCTTTCGAAGGGCATATAATAATGATTAAAGAAATATATTTATTCCAAACTCAAAAGACAAACTGTTTCAAATTATAATCTGCAACCTCATCATCATCCGAGATGCAACTTAGGACAAATTATAATTTCTGTACTGGAGTGTTTGGATCCAAGAAAACGGGTTTAACCCCACCGCAATTTTTGCGCCTGTCCCAAGTCAGGAATATGTTGGTCATTGGCTTGTCCTTGTCTTCTGATAAAATTTTAGTTTCTTGATATTTGGATTATTGGATGTGGTTTGTTTCCATTGATTTATTCACTTTTTTACCTTTTTGGGGCCATTTAGGGTTTACTATATGGTGTGAGATTCCTCACTGTGTTGAAGACCGTACGGTGACCCCTAGATGCTTTGTTTTGGGTCATTTTAACCTGGATATTGGATGTTGTCTCCTTGACATTTACCCCATTTCCTTTCTTTTTCATAGTAAAAGTAGTATGAACCTCAATGCAAAGCGGAGTCATTGAAGCATAAAATGAAGGTCAGAATGACCCAATTATCATTTGAAGAGCACCACTCTCCAAGACACATCCACTGACCAAAAATGATTGATGTGTCACATGTAGTTTCCCCAATATGAACCTTAACACAAACTTTAACCAGAGTCATTGAAGCATAAAATGTAGGTCAGTGACCAAATTGTCATCTGGAGCAGCATCACTCTCCAAGGCACATCCACTGACCAAGATTACTTGATGTGCCAAATGTAGTTTCTCAGATATGAACCTTAACACAAACTTGAACTGGAGTCATTGAAACATAAAATGTAGGTCAGAGTGTCCCATTATCATCTGAAGCGGCATCACTCTCCAAGACACATCCACTGGCCAAAAAAAGATTGATGTGCCACATGTAGTTTCTCAGCTATGAACCTCAACACAAACTTAAACCTGAGGTGGGACGAACGGACAGGCAAAATGCTATATCCCCTCCACAACTCTGTTGGGCAAGGGGATAATAAAAACTTCTTATCTTGAAACGGTAAAAGATTTGATCTGGACAAATATGGGTACCCTGTTGGTAGAAATTGGCTAAGTTCAACATCTGCTATTTCTGGCATAAACTACCAAAAATGAAAATCATCATATCAAGCACAGCTTCAATAGATGTTCAAACATTCTACAAAATAAATACACCCTACCTCAACAGCTTCAGGAGATTTGTTCTGGATAAATAGGATACCCTACTGGAAGATATTTGCATATCGGTAACAAGAGGCCCTCAAAAACCTGTATCGCTCACCTGGACCATGACTGACATAAAGAGATGAATGGCATTTCCAATAGGGTCCAGAGTTTAAACTACGCTCCCTGCTTAGGCCACATTGGGTTGGATGCAAACATGCCAGATGCAAATTTGGAAGGGGCCTACCGAGCATTTTGTGATCAAGCTTGGTTCAAATTAGACAAGAGAAACTCAGAAAGGAGCATTCAGAAATAACAGCTAATCCTCTCACTGATTGTTTTTATGTTTAAGTAAGTCAGTTTCAAACTATTACAAAATTAGCAGCTGAAACTATTTCAAAAAATGGAAAGTGGTATTGTAAACCAAAGACAAACTTAAACCCAAGTTATTTGTGCATGAAATATAGGTATAGAGGACCTTGTTTTTATCAGGTCAGGATCCTCAAGACTATCCAAGACATATTAACTGACAAGATATTATTCCTATAGCTGTTCTAGTATCATATGAACTAGAGGCTCAGACACTGACCCTGTATCGCTCACCTGACAAAATGCTGAAGCAGGGTTTTCGATGTTCTGCATGGTGGCCATGTTTTTTATGTGAATTTCCCATTAGGCCAAAATAAATTATGTTCTGTGCTGGCGGTCATATTTTTTATTGGATCGGAACAAAATGAGCAATCGTTGTTCAGGACCTTCAGTTCATCATTCCTGTAAAGTTTGGTTGAATTTGCTTTAGCAGTTTCAGAGCAGAAGAAGAAAATATGAATTTTCCCATAGGGTCCAATGTTAAACCTAAGTTCTGGGGTGGCGGTCATGTTTTTAATCGGATCGGAAAGAAATGAACAATCTTTGTAAAGGACCTTTAGTACATCATTCCTGTAAAGTTTGGTTGAATTTGCTTCAGTGGTTTCAGAGGAGAAGATGAAAATGTGAATTTCCCATAGGGCCAATGTTAAACTATCTTCCGTGCTGGCGCCCATGTTTTTATCAGATCGGAACGAAATGAGCAATCTATGTTAAAGACCTTTAGTACATCATTCATGTAAAGTTTGGTTGCATTTGATTCAGTGGTGTCAGAGGAGAAGATGAAAATGTGAATTTTCCCATAGGGTGCAATGTAAAACCTTAGTTCTGCGCTGGCAGCCATGTTTTTTATCGGATCGGAACGAAATGAGCAATCTTTTTAAAGGACCTTCCATACATCATTCATGTAAAGTTTGGTTGAATTTGCTTCAGTGGTTTCAGAGGAGAAGATGAAAATGTGAAAAGTTAACAGAGGGACGACGGACGTCGGACGACAGACGACGGACGACGGACGCCAAGTGATGGCAATAGCTCACACTGACCCTTAGGGTCAGGTGAGCTAACAAGAGGCTCTCAAGAGCCTGTATCGCTCACCTGGACCATGGCTGACATAGATAAAAGGCATTTCCAATAGGAGAAACAAAACATAAAATTTAGCAGAATACTTTTTTTTTCTAAAATTACAGTATTCTTGTTTGGTTTCCATGGCAACTGAAAGATCCACCATCCATTACCACCCATAACAGAACACCATTCAAAAAAAATTTGGGCAGGGGTTCCCCATATAATCAAGGTAATACATAATGTGAAATTGAAACATTCAGACCACAATTCAAATAAAAATTCAAAAATTTGGGCAGAGGTTCCCCTTAAAATCAATAGGGCCAATAGGGACCACCTTAGGACCATTGTGGCTTAGTTTGGTTCTAATTGGACTAGTAGTTTCTGAGAAGATCTTCATATGTGTATTCCATAGGGTCCAATGTTAAAACTATGTTCCTGTTGGTAGCCATCTTGGATGAAATACAGACCTGCTAGATACCTTTTTTGGAAAGGACCATCTAAGAACCATTGTGACTAAGTTTGGTTATAATTGGACTTGTAGTTTCAGAGAAGAAGATCTTTGAATGTCTTTTCCATAGGGTTCAATGTTAAAACTTTGTTCCCACTGGCGGCCATCTTGGATGAGGTACTGACCTGTCGGATACTTTTTTAAGGAAGGACCATCTAAAGACCATTGTGATTAAGTTTGGTTATAATTGGACTGGTAGTTTCTGAGAAGAAGATCTTTGAATGTCTTTCCCATAGGGTCCAATGTTAAAACTTTGTTCCCCGCTGGCGGCCATCTTGGATTAGGTACGGACTTGCCGGATACCTTTTTTGGAAGGGACCATCTAAGGTCCATTGTGACTAAGTTTGGTTATACTGTAAAAGTACTTTTATTCGTGGACATCAAATTTCGTGGTTTTCATAAATATCACTATTTCGTGGGTACTTAAATTCGTGGTTTCAAATTCCTACATAAGAACTCTATGAAAAATATGCATTTCGCTGGCAACTTAATTTCGTGGTTTAACCGAACCACGAAATCCACGAAAATTGGAACCTCACGAACAATAGTACTTTCACAGTAATTGGACTGGTAGTTTCTGAGAAGAAGATCTTTGAATATAATTTCCATAGGGTCCAATGTTAAAACTATGTTCCCCGCTGGCGGCCATCTTGGATTAGGTACTACCCTGTCGGATACAGTTTTTGGAAGGGACCATCTAAGGACCATTGTGTCTAAGTTTGGTTATAATTGGACTGGTAGTTTCTGAGAAGAAGATCTTTGGATGTCTTTCCCATAGGGTCCATTCCCCGCTGGTGGCCATCTTGGATTAGGTACCGACCTGCCGGATAACTTTTTTGGATGGGACCATCTAAGGACCATTGTGACGAAGTTTGGAAACTACCAAAAACAAAGCATATAGGGGTCACCGTACAGTCTTCAAAAAGTGAGGAACCTCACACCATATAGCAAGCCCTAAATGGCTCCCAGTAGTTCTTTACTCAAACATAAACTTTACCTCATGCATTAAATGAAGGTCAAAGTAACCTAATTTTTATAAGGAATCTAATTATCTTGTGGCTATCCAAGACAAATCAACTGACATAACATTATTCCTCTACCTGCTCTAGCATCTTCGATCTGGACTCTATTAAAAACTTTAACCTGAGTCAAATCATGCATATTTATCAGGAACGTCGTGACTATTCAAGATACATCCACTGAGAAAATATTATTCCTCTACCTGCTCTAGGATCTCAGATCTCGACTTTGACAAAAACTTAAACCTGAGTCACTCATGCATGAAATGTAGGTAATAGTAACCAAATTTTCATACCAACTTCAAGAACTTACAAACTAGAGGCTCAAAGACTGAGCCTGTATCACTCACCTGACAAAATACCTCTATACCATGCATGACCAAAAATATGTTTATTACCAATGGGGTCTAATATTTAGCTAAGTTCTCCATTAGCACCTGTGTTTTTGTCTTATCCTATTGGAATGAGTAATTTTTGCAAAGGACCTTCTATACATTTAGTTAAATTTGCTTGAACAGTTTCAGAGAAGATAATTTGATGAAAAGGATGGCTTTCTCATACCACGCTCCAATGTTAAACTATGTTCTGCAGTGGGGGCCATGTTTTTTACTGGATCAAAATGAAATGAGTAGTTTTTGTTAAGTATTTATGTACATCATTCCTCTAAAGTTTGGTTGAATTTGCTTCAGTGGTTCCAGAGGAGAAGATAAAAATGTGATTTTTCCCATAGGTTCCAATGTTTAACCTAAGTTCCACGCTGGCTGCCATGTTGTTTATCGGATCAGAACAAAATGAGCAATCTTCATAAAGGACCTTTAGTACATCATTCCTGTAAAGTTTATTTAAATTTGCTTGAATCGGTGGTTTCAGAGGAGAAGATGAAAATGTGATTTTCCCCTAGGGTCCAATGTTAAACTAAGTTCCGCACTGGTGGCCATGTTTTTTATCGGATCGGAACAAAGTATGGTTGAATTTGCTTTAGTGGTTTCAGAGTAAAAGATGAAAATGTGATTTTTCCCATAGGGTCAATGTTAAACCTAACCTCCGCACTGAAGGCCATGTTTTTTATCAGATCGGAACGAAATTAGCAATCTTTGTAAAGGAACTTTAGTACATCATTCCTGTAAAGTTTGGTTGAATTTGCTTCAGCGGTTTCAGAGGAGATGATGAGAAAATGTGATTTTCCCATAGGGTGCAATGTTAAACTAAGTTCAGCGCTGGCGGCCATGTTTTTTATCAAATTGAAAACTAGAGGCTCAGACACTGAGCCTGTATCGCTCACCTGACAAAATGCTGATGCAGGGTTTTCGATGTTCTGCATGGTGGCCATGTTTTTTATGTGAATTTCCCTTAGGCCAAACTAAACTATGTTCTGTGCTGCCGGCCATGTTTTTTATTGGATCGGAACAGAACCAAATGAGCAACCTTTGTTAAGGACCTTCAGTTCATCATTCCTGTAAAGTTTGGTTGAATTTGCATCAGCAGTTTCAAAGCAGAAGAAGAAAATGTGAATTTTCCCTTGGGTCCAATGTTAAACCAAAGTTCTGCAGTGGCGGCCATGTTTTTTATCGGATCGGAACGAAATGAGCAATCTTTGTAAAGGAACATCCATACATTGTTCCTGATAAGTTTGGTTGAATTTGCTTGAGTGGTTTCAGAGGAGAAGATGAAAATGTGAATTTCACATAGGGCCAATGTTAAACTATCTTCCGTGCTGGCGGCCATGTTTTTTTATCGGATCAGAAAGAAATTAGCAATCTTTGTTAAGGACCTTTAGTACATCATTCTTGTAAAGTTTTGTTTAATTTGCTTCAGCAGTTTTAGAGGAGAAGAAGAAAATGTGAATTTTCCCATAGGGTCCAATGTTAAACCTAAGTTCCGTACTGGCGGCCATGTTTTTTATCGGATTGGAACGAAATGAGCAGGCTTTGTAAAGGACCTTCCATACATCATTCCTGTAAAGTTTGGTTGAATTTGCTTCAGTGGTTTCAGAGGAGTAGATGAAAATGTGATTTTCCCATAGGGTCCTATGTTAAATGATATTCTGTGCTGGCAGCCATCTTTTTCGTCGGATCGGAACAAAATGAGCCATCTTTGTTAACGACCTTAAGTACATCATTCCTGTAAAGTTTAGTTCAATTTGCTTTAGTCTTTTCAGAGCAGAAGATGAAAATGTGATTTTTCCCATAGGGTCCAATGTTAAACATAAGTTTGGCGCAGGGGGCCATGTTGTTTATCGGATCGGAACGAAATGAGCAATCTTTGTAAAGGACCTTCCATACATCATTCCTGTAAAGTTTGGTTGAATTTGCTTCAGTGGTTTCAGAGGAGAAGATGAATATGTGAATTTCTCATAGGGCCAATGTTAAACTATCTTCTGTGCTGGCGGCCATGTTTTTTACAGGATTGGAACGAAATGAGCAATCTTTGTTTAGGACCTTTAGTTCATCATTCCTGCAAAGTTTGGTTGAATTTGCTTCAGCTGTTTCAGAGGAGATTAAGAAAATGTGAATTTTCCCATAGGGTCCAATGTTAAACCGAAGTTTCGAGCAGGCGGCCATGTTTTTTATTGGATTGGAACGAAATGAGCAGTCTTTGTAAAGGACCTTCCATACATCATTCCTGTAAAGTTTGGTTGAATTTGCTTCAGTGGTTTCAGAGGAGAAGATGAATATGTGAAAAGTTTTACGGACGGACGGACAGACGGACGGACGGACGGACGGACAAAGGACGACGGACGCCAAGTGATTGCAATAGCTCACACTGACCCATCAGGTCAGGTGAGCTAAAAAATGAGCATTTTTTGTCAAGGACCTTTAGTACATCATTCCTGTAAAGTTTGGTTGAATTGGCTTCAGTGGTTTCAGAGGAAAAGATGTAAATGTGATTTTTCCCATAGGGTCCAATGTTAAACCTAAGTTCCACGCTGGCGGCCATGTTTTTTATCTGATCGGAACAAAATGTGCAATATTTGTAAAGGACCTTTAGTACATCATTCCTGTAGAGTATGGTTGAATTTGCTTCAGTGGTTTCAGAGGAGAAGATGAAAGTGTGATTTTCCCATAGGCCAAAGTTAAACTAAGTTCCGTGCTGGCGGCCATTCTTTTTGTCGGATCGGAACGAAATGAGCTATCATTGTTAAGGACCTTTAGTACATCATTCCTGTAAAGTTTGGTTGAATTTGCTTCAGCTGTTTCAGATCAGAAGATCAAAATGTGATTTTCCCATAGGGTCCAATGTTAAACCATCTTCCATGCTGGCGGCCATGTTTTTTGTCGGATTGGAACAAAATGAGCAATCATTGTTAAGGACTTTTAGTACATCATTCTTATTAAGTTTGGTTGAATTGTTTCAGCCGTTTCAGAGCAGAAAATGAAAATGTGATTTTTTCCCATAGGGTCCAATGTTATACCATGTTCCGTGCTGGCTGCCATGTTTTTCGTCGGATTGGAACAAAATGAGCAGTCATTGTTAAGGACCTTCAGTACATCCTTCTTATTAAGTTTGCTTGAATTTGCTTCAGTGGTTTCAGATCAGAAGATGAAAATGTGATTTTCCACATAGGGTCCAATGTTAAACCATGTTCAGTGCTGGCAGCCATGTTTTTTGTTGGATCGGAACAAAATGAGCAATCATTGTTAAGGACCTTTAGTACATCATTCCTGTAAAGTTTGGTTGAATTTGCTTCAGCCGTTTAAGATCAGAAGATCAAATGTGATTTTCCCATAGGGTCCAATGTTAAACCATGTTCCATGCTGGCGGCCATGTTTTTTGTTGGATTGGAACAAAATGAGCAGTCATTGTTAAGGACCTTCAGTACATCATTCTTATTAAGTTTGGTTGAATTTGCTTCAGTGGTTTCAGAGCAGAAGATGAAAATGTGATTTTCCCTATCGGGTCCAATGTTAAACCTAAGTTCCGCGCTGGCGGCCACGTTTTTTGTTGGATCGGAACAAAATGGTCAATCATTGTAAAGGACCTTCCATACATCATTCCTGTAAAGTTTGGTTGAATTTGCTTCAGCTGTTTCAAAGCAGAAGATGAAAATGTGATTTTCCCATAGGGTCCAATGTTAAACCATGTTCCGTGCTGGCAGCCATGTTTTTTGTCGGATCGGAACGAAATGAGCAATCATTGTTAAGGACCTTTAGTACACAATTCCTGTAAAGTTTGGTTGCATTTGCTTCAGTGGTTTCAGAGCAGAAGATGAAAATGTGATTTTTCCCATAGGGTCCAATGTTAAACCTAAGTTCCACTCTGGCAGCCATGTTTTTTGTGCGATCAGAACGAAATGATCAATCTTTGTAAAGGATCTTCCATACATCATTCCTGTAAAATTTGGTTGAATTTGCTTTAGTAGTTTCAGAGGAGAAGATGAAAATGTGAAAGGTTTAACGGAGGGACGACGGACGCCAAGTGATGGCAATAGCTCACACTGACCCTTTGGGTCAGGTGAGCTAAAAACGCATCTGTTGACAAAAGTTCCTACATCTATGACATGAAGTTCAAAAGATATATGGTCTCTGAATGGACGGACAAACGGATAGACATATGAACAGACAGACAAACGGAAGGACATACAGACGAACAGGCAAAACACTATATCCTTGGCGTCAGAGACCTGGACAAATGGGGTACGCCAACGTAAATATTTGATGTAAAAATGACTAAGTTAAACAAATGGTATTTATGGCATAAATTATAAGAAATCAAAATCAAAGTTCCATGCACAACTTTGATACATGTAAAATTGATCTGCAATATAAAAATGTTTCTATCTCAAAACATGTTCAGAGATTTGCTCCTGACAAATAATTAATAAAGGGCTACGCCAAGCACAGCATGATACGACCGCAGCATGTCGTCCACTGAAATTTGAAAAAGTGTAATTTAAAGTGAGTATGGACAAGAGCTTGACACAATAATTAGATGGAGGCAATAAGGAGATTGACCCAGTAATTAGCTGGACACAAACTAGGGAAAACAAGATGTGTTTTGTGAGACAATTATGCCCCCGAGTAGAAGTAAAGAAGAAACATTAAGCAATTCTGAACAATGAACGTCCTTCTGACAAAATAATTTGTAGAAATAAATTCTTGTATCAACTGAAAAGTTTAATCACATCAAATGATGATTGCAATTGGAGGCAAACACAGAAGTCACCCAAATGAACCCCTCCAATCATTATCCAAGCATTATTAAAAAAAACATCCCCCCCCCTATTTGGAACATTTATAGTCAACTCATTGTGTTCTGTCTATCAGTGTTATCAGTACTTTGGTTACACCAGGGATCATCAATACTGGTTCCCCAAAAGTGGAGGAATACACAGAAGAGAAGAAATGAAATAACAGATATTTTTAGTAACATCCCTCATCATTGATTTATATAATACATATATAAATACCTGTAAAAGGAAAGTGAATAAATGAATGATTTAAAAAATCTTTTTTACAAAAAAAAATTCAATAGATATCAAGAAACATTTCGTCATAAATGAGTTTAATTTCTATGTATATAATATAAAACAAAATATAATTTCATTTTTCTGGTGAAATTTTACCGGACAGTCACATGCCAAGGTCAAGGTCACAAGGTCAAATATTCTGGTACCAACTGAAAGGTCTCTCCACAAGGAGGACACATGAAAACTATCACCAGTGCAAAATGATGCATTTTTCACTCGTGATAAATTTATACAGTTATTTCCCTTTATTGTATTCATTTTCTTGTATTTTATATTTTATGTGCAAAGATACATTTTCTGTTACGTATAAATATTTTCTCTAAATCATTTTAATTATTCTGTATAATTCAAATTTAGTATTTTTATAATCTTAGAATATCAGTTGTTTAGGGATTCTAGATAAAACCTGGATTACAAGCTATATTTAATTGTTGAATCAATTTTTGTTTGAGGAATTATAAGATTATGTCATTATTTGTATTTTAGATTTTTGGAAAATATATGAATGCTTTTTGATCCTGGTAAAGCTGTTAAAAAATACTTAGATAAAAATGTCATGGATTTTGGTAAATAGGATTATTTCACTTGTCAAAAATAAGGTGCTAATTGAAATTGTGTTGTTTGTAATAAGTGTTAGAAATAATCTTGAGAAACATGTTTGCTAGACGGATTAAAATTATATGTTTAGGTTGTTAAGGAAATTATATATAAAATGAAGATAGTTTTGAAAATGTTCAGAAATATATTCAGTTAATCTTTGATTTAGGCTCTTACACTTAGATTGTGATTCCGATATAGTTATCTTTAATTTTTGAATGGGATTGTTGACTATTTCTTGTTATAATTTATATTTCAATTTTAAATGTTATTATTTCACTGGAGACAATAAATTATAT
>MJUU01026030.1:0-12526 GCA_002080025.1 Modiolus philippinarum
ACTTTGTCTCATGTGCATTTACTCCATATCCTTTTATTCACCATTCTACTTGTAGCTTAAGTTAATCGATGATATGTTTTTTTCTTCTACAAGGCCTCTTCTATATAACCTTTGCACGAGTTTCTTTTTCTATAATAGCGACATTTAGGTAACTAATGTAAATTCATCACATGTATTTGTCTCTGTATTTGTGTGTGGTAAAAATAGCCAATTACACAACTGTTTAAGAGAAGATTGTTTATGCGATTATTGATTTTATGTATACATGTTTAAAATAATATTGTTTTGAAATACACCTTCAATACACCATACATTACCATTACAATTGCAACAGATACACACATAAATATAACCTATCCATCAGTTTGAAGTGGCAGTTCTTGAGGTAGTGCTATACATATATGTACAAGAAATATAATGCCTTTTTACATTGAACAATAGCATGAAATTTGCCCTACATGTTACTTATGGTACCAATTTCAAGAACATGGCAAATAATGATTGTCAAGCATGTGAAATCAGAAAACACATTGCACAAAAATAACCCTGTACAAGCCTCAACCCACATGGCTGAGTTGAAATACACATCATCAAAAGGGCAAAATAACGTTTTGCACAGAAACACTGAAGATTGTCAGAATTGCATTAACTAATCATCGTTTACAAAAACTGCTACATACATCTTGTATATGAACTTATCTAGCTTGATTGGGTGATGCACAAAATTTTGTCTGCTTATGGATAAAATTGAACATGTAGCAAGTGAGAGACTATGTTTAATGAAAACCTTAAGAAATCTTTAGTCTCCCAGTCTTGTATTTCTATAAGGATTTTGTTTTAGTCAAACACATAGAATGGATTTTATTGCCAATGTTCAATATTTCAGAATTAAGGAAGAACCGTGTTCAGAAATACAGTTTCCTGTATTTAATGAAAATGTTTTTACTTGTCAGTATTCCATATTTCAGAATTAAGGAAGAACCGTGTTCAGAAATACAGTTTCCTGCATTTGATGAAAATGTTTTTACTTGTCAGTATTCCATATTTCAGAATTATGGAAGAACCGTGTTCAGAAATACAGTTTCCTGATTTTGATGAAAATGTTTTTACTTGTCAGTATTTCATATTTCAGAATTAAGGAAGAACCATGTTCAGAGATACAGTTCCCTGTATTTGATGAAAATGATGATATAACAGATGAACATTTATTACAGTTAGAAGGTATCATGAAAAATTTTCATTATTGTTTCCCACATTGATTCAGCAGTACTTATATAGTTTCTACAACGAGAACTCAGTTGATTATGAAATTTCTCACATCGAGTTAAATAAATTTTGCAAATATTTGAAAACGAGGCTTGCCGAGTTTTTAAACATTTCAAAATTTATTTAACAAGTTGTAGAAAATTTTTCTCTAATGACATAATGTAAAACACAGAGGATTATGTTCCAAATAGATTTGGCGGGAAATTTCACGCAAGTTGTTCTCTCACTAGTGACGAGAAATATTTTTATCACATCGGTCAGGCGTTGGTTAAATTGGCTAGAAATTAGAGAAAATATGGTAATAATCAGGATAAAGTGGTGTAATCTTTTTCTCTAATGATCAATGATAAACACCGAGAATTGTATTCCGAATAGATTTGGTGGGAAATAGCACGGGGCTTTGAATAAAGAAAATTTATCCAACGGGTCGAAACCAGTTTAAACTTGACATATCATTAGAGAAAAAAAGATTACCACCTGTCCTGACTGAAGTTAACTTTTTGTGACGTAATTTGCCTTTGTACAACCGTAATTTTGCCGGTAGATATCTAATATCAATGTTTGCAATGGTTCAGCTATCGTTAAAATTTACAATTCTTGAAGGTTTTCAGAATTTAGATTTATGAGAACTTTGGAGTTCCTCCTTGTGAGGTTGAAACTCAATTATGAAAAATAGAAAGGCTGTGTTAAAGATTACTTATAATGTATTTTTTGGGAGGCACTTTGAATACACTTCAGGTCAGAGGTTACACTTCAATGTATCCAGGATCAAAGATGAATTTTATCCCTTTTCAGTCTGAAATACAAAAGAATGCAATTTTAAGTTGTTTGATTTTCATGTAGAAGTTTGTTTTTTTTCTGACTTGAAATTTATCAGAGGTTTTAAAATCATTTCTATATTTTAGGGTTAAGTGGATTTGAGATTACTGTTGAGCATGAATCTACAAGTGGATTGACAACAGAGGTGGAATCAAAGTGGACAACACAGTCAATTAAAATTGAACCACCAGATACCAAGTGAGTTTTCTACATAAAAACTGCTTTTTACAAAACAGTTTTTGGAAATTGTGAAATGATCAACCAACAGTAAAGAAATTATAATCTTGAGTTGAAGTGCATTATGTATAAATATATAATCTATAATAAATGTAAATATCTGTATACATGATAATAAAGCAAAAGGTTTATCAATAATTTCAGAATTAAAAATGCCATGATAAGATTCAAGATTTGATTAACTAAGACCAAAATTGAAATTCTTTAAATTGATTTACAAAAAACTGAAGTATATTTTACTAATTGTATTACAGACTTGGTACACTGGATGTGTATGATGAGCTAGGAAGTATAAAGAGCCAGCCACCACAGACCCCAGCACAATCTGACGGAGGAGATAGTATAGCCGATCCTGCATCTGTTCCTGTCGCTGAAATCATGTCACCTCCATCTGTACCTTCCAAATCAAAGAAAAGGTAGGTAGTACAGACCCCAGCACAATCTGATTGGGAAGATTGTATAACTGATCCTGCATCTGTTCCTGTCGCTGAAATCATGTGACCTCAATCTGTGCCTTCAAAATCAAAGAAAAGGTAGGTAGTACAGACCCCAGCACAATCTGATGGGGGAGATAGTATAACTGATCCTGCATCTGTACCTGTCGCTGAAATCATGTCAACTCCAACTGTACCTTCCAAATCCAAGAAAAGGTAGGTAGTAATAGACCTCAGCACAATCTGACGGGGGAGATAGTATTACTGATCCTGCATCTGTTCCTGTCGCTGAAATTATGTCCTCCATCTGTACCTTCCAAATCAAAGAAAAGGTAGGTAGCAATAAATTAACTGTTCATTGCATAGGTCTGACTGATAACTCTGGCCTAGTTTGATTTTGTGTACAGAGGTCCAAGTGTATTTGGGGTAATGCACCTTGAAACGTTGAAATTTTGTTAATTTTGGGGTTCTCGAATAATAACTTTGGAACAAATTAACATACTGTTTCTGCACCATTTGCATGTAAGTTGTCTACCAAAAAATACAGACCAAGTTTGATTTTGGGTTCAGTGATTCAATTGGTTATGAAGTTGTGTCCTTGAAAATCTGAAATTTTGAAAATTAAGAGGTTTTCACCCAATAACTTTGGAATAAAATTGCAGATTGACTTCAAAATCAGTATATTAGTTGTTTATTATCACCTAATTGTATTATTATATATGTTTTATTAAGTATTTTGTATTTTGAACTATTATGGAGATTGTTACAACTACGTGTTCTATTTCACGGTGTTCTATTGCATGGCTACTTTGATTGGTCAAAATGATTTCATCATGAATATTCATTACCCTTCCATTGCCTGGCTACTTTGATTGGTTAAAACGATTTCATGAATATTCATTACTTTTCTATTGCCTGGCTTCTGTGATTGGTCAAAATAATTTTTTGAATATTCATTATTGTTCTATTTCCTGGCTAATGTTTTTGGTCAAAACATTTTAGTGACATGGATTTTTTGCCTTGACATGTTTGATGGAATTTTATTTCTACTTACGTTGTTTGTAATTTACAACCTCAAATTATTGATAATGACAGAAATACTACAAGACATATGAACACAAAAAATTGATCAGAGTTCTGACTGACAGAACTAATTACTTTGGTTTTGAAAATGTGTGAAGCAAATGCACATTCATTAACATGAAATGATTCAACATGAAAATATATACATGATTTTGCACATTTTCAGATATTGAAAATATTAATTCAAAGGAATACAATTATATTTGTCCAGATTTACTAAGCATTTTTGCTGCAAATGATAATTTGTGCATCAAAATATGGGCTACTGGGCCCTGGTAATTTGCTTCCCTGCTCAGTAGTAAAATAACTTGCAGTGAATTTTGAGTTTTGCAGACGGCCATTTCCACAGCTTTTTTCTTATGTTCAGATTAGGTAATAAAACAGTTATTTAATGTGTAGTCAGACAATAGCTCAAAATTATTTTCCCTCGGTAATGGAAACAGCTCAGTGTTCTATTGCCCTCAGCCGTTGGCTTCGGGCAATAAACACTAAGCTCTTTCCATTACCTCGGGAAAATATTCTGGTCTATTGCCTGGCTACACATTAAATGACATTGTACCATGTCCTGATGATGCCGAGAAATTGGCAAAACATGTCGACAATAAATTAACTAGCACTTACCTTGAGTAACCCTGCATACCAGGTGTATCCACTTAATGAACTCTACCTTTTCCTTAGATGATATTGGCATTGGTTCAGCTATTACCCTTTAAATAACTGTATACTATAAAACTCTGCCCAAATTCTATTTTGGTGGAGAGGTCTAAGTGATTCTGGAGTTGTGGCCTTTGAAATTTCAAAATTTTATTAATTTTAAGGTTTTTCACTGATAACTTCCGAAATAAAATTGCAGAAAATCTTGTGACTTAGTATGTTTGTTATGTACCACAAAACTTGGGCTAAGTTTTTTTTAAGTTCAGAGGACCAAGTGGTTCTGTAGTTATGCCTATCAAAATTTTGAAATAAAAATTTCTTTAATTTGTGCTTTTGGACCTTACAAAATAACATACAAATGTAATGTCTTCAATTGTTAAATATAAACTCAAGGCAAGTTTTTTTTGGTTTAGAGGAGGGAGTTGTTCTGGAGTAATGCCTCTAGAATACTTTTTGGGAAAACATGGCAAGATCATGTAATACACAATTACTATGTAATATATCTTAACATGAAATAGGTCGAGGATAGTGTCCTTTATATCATTTATCGGTAATTTGTAAGAATTTCCTTTGATCTACAGAGACTGATATTCTCAGTATCACTGAACTGTCAGTATCACTGAACTGGACACTGTCACAAAATTGTCAGTTCCTTGTGAAGGTGTCACATGCGAGTTGATATGCTGATGTCATGTTTTTGGTACTTTTTGTCTTGTTCATATGTGTAATACATTGAATGGAGAATGCATAAAAATTATTGCAACTAGAATACTGACAAAGTCAGAAAGGGCCCGGCCCCCTGCGTGTCCCAAAACCTGATTGCGGAATTTCATGGAAATCATATAACAATTTTTGGGAAAAAACATAGATAACAAAATCCTAAGTTATTGTAAATATAGTTTCTGTATATGGCCGTTTTGACAACTTATGTCTCATCTGTTCAGATCAAATCAAAACATTGAAAACATTTATGAAGGTAATTTAAAGTTATATATCAAATGACAGAGCTAATTCTCAAAATATGAATTTTTCCATAATTAGAGAAATTTTTTCCCCAAAAAATGTTTTATGATTCTCCTCAAAATCATACATGACCTTCTTTTTATACGACTGCAAAAATTTTTGCGGTCGTATAATGGTATGGTGCTGTCGTCGGCGTCATCGTCGTTGTCGTTGTCGTCCTTGTCTGTAGACACTTTTGTTTTTGGTCAATAACTTTAGTTTAAGTTGACCAATCCTTATGAAATTTTAACACAATGTTCTTTGGCACAAAAGGAAGGCTTTGCTTAGTTTTGGTTATTGTGGCCCCACCCGTTTTGAAAAAAGGGGCCAAAAAGGGTTCAATTTGATGTTTTAACATATTTGACTGTAGAATCTTTATTATTTATCGGATTTTGATGGGGTTACTTTCAGTGTCTTCCTGAGGAAATTTCCAATCAGTAGAATGCCAACAGATTTTGTGTGGCATGTACCGTTCACGAGATATATGGGCCCAAAGGGAACCAATTTCAAAAATTCATTTTTTTTATTTTTTAGTCCGATTTTGATGCAGTTTTTTTGCAGTGGATTCCTTATGAAAAATTAATATCGCGCTGCACCATTAGATTTTTGATAACTTGTACCTATTCCAATCTATGAGGGGCCCAATGGGGCAAAAATTGAAAACATGCAGATTACCTAAAATTTTTATTTTTCATCCAATTTCAATGGGATTTTTTTTCTTTTGATTCCTCTCATTGTAGGCTTTAGGTAGTATGTCGACAGATTTGGCATAGCTCTTACCCTTTCCGATCTATTAGGGGTCAAAAGGGCCAAAATTGCAATTTTTAGAAATATATATAATCTTTATCTTACATCAGATTTTGATGAGATTTTTTTCTTTGGATTACTCTCAATGTAAGCTTTCAGCAGTATGTCAACAGATTTGATGTAGCTCTAACCGTTTCCGAGCTATAAGGGGTCAAAGAGGTCAAAATTGCAATCATTAGAAATATGTGAAGTCTTAATTTTTCAATAAATTTGGTGGGATTTTTATCTTTTGATTGTTCTCATTTTACGCTTTCAGTGATATGGCAGTATATTTTGCATTGCTCTTTGGTTTCCAAGCTATAATGGGTCAAAGGGGCCAATTTGCAATACTTCAAAATATGTGAAATCTTTATTTTTCATTGGACTTCAACCTGAGTTTTTCCTTTGGATTTTTCTTGATGGTAGTCAACAGAATTTCTTAGCTCTTACAATATCCTGGTAATAAGGGATTAAAAGAGCTAATTTTTATTTTCACTAGTTTGTGTCCAGTTAATTTCTGTGACAAGGTCCTTACTCTGTTCACCAAATTACTGTGTCCACATTAATTTTAGTTTACACTTGTCCAAATTTCAGTAGTCGACATGCTGCGGTCGTATCATGCTGCGCTCGGCGTAGCCCTTTATTATCAAGTCCAACACTGTGCATAAAATTTATAAAAAATCTGTGAAGGTCATTTCAAGTTATCATAAAACATAGAGCTTATTCTCAAAATATGCTGTTTTTCATATAAAAGCTAAGTTTTCCCCCAAAAAATGTTTTCGGATTTTCCTCAAAAACAGAAGGGAGCCTCCTTTGGTCAAGACCAATTAACCTTGTGTATCTAAATCATATAAATTCCTGAAGGCAATCTTAAGTTATCGTACGACATAGAGCTAATTCTCAAAATATGCACTTTTTCATATAAAAACAAAGTTTTTTCCCAAAAATCACTTTTTGATTTTCCTCAAAAATGAAAGGGAGCTTCCTTTGGTCAAGAACAACCTTGAGTATCAAATAATTCAAATCCCTGAAGGTAATCTTAAGTTATTGTACGACATAGAGCTAATTCTAAAAATATGCACTTTTTCATATAAAAACAAAGTTTTTTCCCAAAAATCATTTTTTGATTTTCCTCAAAAATGAAATCGAGCTTTCTTTGGTCAAGAACTACCTTGAGTATCAAAATAATTCAAATCCCTGAAGGTGATCTTAAGTTATCGTACGACATAGAGCTAATTCTCAAAATATGCACTTTTTCATATAAAAACAAAGTTTTTTCCCAAAATTCATTTTTTGATTTTCCTCAAAAATGAAATCGAGCTTCCTTTGGTCAAGAACTACCTTGAGTATCAAAATAATTCAAATCCCTGAGGGTGATCTTAAGTTATCGTACGACATAGAGCTAATTCTCAAAATATGCACTTTTTCATATAAAAACGAAGTTTTTTCCCTAAAATCATTTTTCGAATTTCNGATATGGCAGTATATTTTGCATTGCTCTTTGGTTTCCAAGCTATAATGGGTCAAAGGGGCCAAATTGCAATACTTCAAAATATGTGAAATCTTTATTTTTCATTGGACTTCAACCTGAGTTTTTCCTTTGAATTTTTCTTGATGGTAGTCAACAGAATTTCTTAGCTCTTACAATATCCTAGTAATAAGGGATTAAAAGAGCTAATTTTTATTTTCACTAGTTTGTGTCCAGTTAATTTCTGTGACAAGGTCCTTACTGTGTTCACCAAATTACTGTGTCCACATTAATTTTAGTTTACACTTGTCCAAATTTCAGTAGTCGACATGCTGCGGTCGTATCATGCTGCGCTCGGCGTAGCCCTTTATTATCAAGTCCAACACTGTGCATAAAATTTATAAAAAATCTGTGAAGGTCATTTCAAGTTATCATAAAACATAGAGCTTATTCTCAAAATATGCTGTTTTTCATATAAAAGCTAAGTTTTCCCCCAAAAAATGTTTTCGGATTTTCCTCAAAAACAGAAGGGAGCCTCCTTTGGTCAAGACCAATTAACCTTGTGTATCTAAATCATATAAATTCCTGAAGGCAATCTTAATTTATTGTACGACATAGAGCTAATTCTCAAAATATGCACTTTTTCAAATAAAAACAAAGTTTTTCCCTCAAAATTGTTTTTCCAATTTTCCTAAAAAACGAAAGGGAGCTTCCTTTGGTCAAGTTCAACTTTGAGTATAAAAATCATTCAAATCCTTGAAGGCAATCTTAAGTTATCATACGACGTAAGAGCTAATTCTCAAAATATGCACTTTTTCATATAAAAACAAAGTTTTTTCCCAAAAATGATTTTCCAATTTTCCTCAAAATATAAAGGGAGCTTCCTCTGGTAGAGAACAACCTTGAGTATTAAAATCATTTAAATTCCTGAAGGCAATCTTAAGTAATTGTACGACATAGAGCTAATTCTAAAAATATGCACTTTTTCATATAAAAACAAAGTTTTTTCCCAAAAATCATTTTTTGATTTTCCTCAAAAATGAAATCGAGCTTCCTTTGGTCAAGAACTACCTTGAGTATCAAAATAATTCAAATCCCTAAGGTGATCTTAAGTTATCGTACAACATAGAGCTAATTCTCAAAATATGCTCTTTTTCATATAAAACGAAGTTTTTTTCCCAAAAATCATTTTTTGATTTTCCTCAAAAATGAAATTGAGCTTCCTTTGGTCAAGAACTACCTTGAGTATCAAAATAATTCAAATCCTTGAGGGTGATCTTAAGTTATCGTACGACATAGAGCTAATTCTCAAAATATGCACTTTTTCATATAAAAACGAAGTTTTTTCCCTAAGATCATTTTTCGATTTTCCTCAAAAACGAAAGGGAGCTTCCTTTGGTCAAAGTTAAACTTTGAGTAAAAAAATCATAAAAATCTGTCAAAGCAATCTTGAGTTATCGTCAGACATAGAAAATGCTGACGGACAGACGGACAGACGGACGGACGGACAGACAGATGGACGGACAGGCTGATTACTATAGGGCACTGCCATTTCATGGTGGGGCCCTAATAAACAATAAGTTACATTGTGTAGCTGTGCTAAAATAGAAATTTCAACTAATTTCAGTTTGCTAGAAAGTTCTTTTTTTTTTATCACGGTGTAAAGCATCAAGTTTCAAAGCATCAAGCTCGCCCTGCTGGGCTCACTTAATACTGGCCATGATAAAGTCTGTATCAAAAACAAAATGTCCATATATCTTGGCATTTACTTAAAAAATTATCTCCAGTTATTTGATAAGATTTGGCATCAAAATCTTTATTAATATGACTGACCTTTAAGTTACTTGCTAATACTGTAGAACTTTGATGGCTGGAATAGCAGTAACTCGAATGCCATGGATGCCTCAAACACTTTTTGTGGTCTTCAAGTGTAAACATAGTTCAACCTCGATATCTCGAACACCCCTTTTGCTCAAGCTGTTTTCATCGGTTCCTCGGGTGTTCCAGCCATGAAGATCAACTGATTAGTGTCTAATTTAATCCTGGACTTTGGTGAATGTTAATACATGTATATACAAAATGCATATTGAAGCACATGTTACATCTTTCATTGAATATTTATAAATTTAGACTATTGTTTCATTAAACCCAAATTTCAGATACAACTTTTCTATGTTTCTTGATAATCAGGCGTTTTCCATCCCATAAAAACCTGGCTGTAAACAAAAATTATATGGTAGGATTACATATTTACCATAGACGAAGTTGATAATTTGGCTAGTGGTTTTGTCTAACATTAGGTAGAGTAAAACTATTCACACAAAGTTTTAGTCCACAAAGAAAATGTTAAATTTTGTTTTTACACCATTTTATGAATTTGATCAAATTTTTTTGAATTTTTGTTTTTACAGGAAGAAATGAGGCATAAGTATTTTTTCTGCAATATGGTATGATATTCACAGTGGAAAATGAAAATCCAACAAAGATCATGGAATGAAGATGTGCCAACTTACATGGAAGATTCTCTTGTTCAAGATAAACATATAAATTAATTGTAACAGAAATAAAAAAAATAAAAATTCTCAATTGTTTTCATCTGGTATTTAGTACTTTAAACAGTGTGTTATTATATAGTTGTCTTGATTTTACACTATATTTGCAACAAAATCGTAGAAATTAATAAATAAACGTATTCACCTACTACATTGATATTCACTTCATGACGTCATAATGTATTGAACAATATAATAAAACAATCATGGTCTTTTGTATCGGTGAATACGCTTTTTTAATGACCTGGAAACACAGATATTCACCTCGACCGATGGTCTCGGTGAATATTGGTTTCCAGGTCAATAAAAAAGCGTATTCACCTCTGCAAAAGTCCATAATTGTATATTATTGAATAAGAAATACTGCAGCAGTAGAATAGTGTTCATTAGTCCTTACCTCTATGGTATAATTTTGAGTGTTCATTGGTCCTTAACTCTGTGGTATAATTTTGAGGGTATAGTCCATTGGTTAATCCATGTCATCTGTTTGTAGGGGTGTCATAAAAACCATAAAATATGGATATATCATTTAAGGTGTCTCAGTGGTATTATTCTGCCATTTTTGTGTAATACTTGTTCATTTAGGTTTCATTCATTTAGAAATTTAACAAAATAGTTATTTAAAATGTACAGAAAGTTCCATAGTATTTAAAATTTTTATTCCTTATCACTTTTACACAATTTTCATAACATTATTGTGAACTAAAACACAAATCTGTTGCTAGATTTATAGAACACAGAAATTATGCAAGGGAGATAATCTGATAAAAAATTCTCAAAGATATTATTAGAGAAATTAACATTTAGCAATTTATCTCTCTTATTTCAACGGTGACCCCTAATTTTTATTTTTTATATTTAAACTCTATAAAGATTTCAAAACACATGCAAAGTATGAACAAAATCTATAATAGGATTTTAAAGCTATCCTCTTATATAATCATTTTCCCTATCATTTCTTTGTAAAATCTTTAAATTTTCAATTTCAATTTTTGTGCTTAAATTTTATTTTATATTTTGAACAAAAATACAATTATTTTTCTACACAGAAAATTTCTCAAAATTCTATAATAGAAAAATAATACCCCTCAGACACCTTAATATAAGTTGTACAGATGACCATATCAACAACTAACAGACATAGACCTTTTTAGGAGGGAATAATAAGTTCAGAAAATCCTTGAAGAATATGTTAGAAATTCTGATTTTTCCTGACTAGTAGAGTGGAATGAGAGAAAATAAGACAAATAATTTCTTACATGAGTGAAATGTTTCTATGAACCCACTACATGGCCACCAATCGATCTAAATCACAGCCAATGCTATGGAGAGAAAAAGTTTAGAGGAACGTCCTGTTAAAATTTGGAGGAACCTTGAAAAATAGTAAACAAAGCTCTTTTTTGGTGCCTTGCTATATTTTAAAGCATGAATTAAAAATTCTAAGAATGTCATCATACCCTCAGACCATTCCCTCGTTATGTATAAAAATATCTTCCCAATTTATTGTCTAATGATTGCTTTAGAACGTTGGCAATCGGAGCCTGAATATTATTGTCTGACCCCCTCTTACTGCCAAATATTCTAGAGTCACGAATTAATGACAGAATTAAAAGTTATTTTTCTTCATAATATATCAATCTTAGAACGGTATGATGACATTCTTATTTTTATACGACCGCAAAAATTTTGCGGTCGTATTATGGTATGGCGCTGGCGTCGGCCTCTGTGGACAGCATAACTTTGGTTCTAGTGAACGGATTGTTACCAAAGTTTAGCATGAGGTTTGTTGGCACAAGCTTAAGCCCGGGTTTCAATTTCGCGTTCCCTGCCGAACCCGTTTTTGAAAAAGAGGCAAAAAAGGGGCCAAAAAGGGGTTAAATTAGGTATTTTCGTGTCTGTGGACAGCATAACTTTGATTCTAGTATACAGATTGTTTTCGAATCTTAGTATGATGTTTCTAGGAACATTCTTGAGAAAGGTTTTTTTCCTTTAGTTTTTGGCCCCACCCATTTCAGAATTAGGGGCCAAAAAAGGGTTAAATTGGGTGTTTTCACATATTTGACTGTAGAATCTTTATTATTTATTGGATTTTGATGGGGTTTGTTTCAGTGTGCTCCTGAGGAAATTTCCAATCTGGAGTATGCCAATGAATTTCACGTAGCATGTACCGCTCACGAGATAAATGGGGCCCAACAGGGGCTAATCTCAAAAACATTAATTTTTTT
>MJUU01026030.1:13075-32246 GCA_002080025.1 Modiolus philippinarum
GATTTTGCGTAGCTCTTACCGTTTCCGAGCTACAAGGGGTCAAAGGGGCCAAGATTGCAATTTTTCTAAATATGTCAAATCTTTATTTTTCATCAGATTTCGATGGATTGTTTTTTTTTTTATTTCTATGGATGTAAAGTGTTAGTTGATAGTAACATATTTTGCATAGCTCTTATAATTTTTTTTGATCAATAAGTGATCAAAAGGGTTGATTTTTTCCGTAGTTTGTTTCCAGCTAATAACTGTGTCAAGCTTCTTTTTGTGTCCATCTAATTATTGTGTCAAGCTCTTTACTGTGTCCACATCCACTTTGAACTACTTTTGTTGAAATTTCAGTGATCGACATGCTGCGGTCGTATCATGCTGCGCTCGGCGTAGCCCTTTATTTTAAATATGTGCTTCAAAACATCGCACGGCACCAAAATAGAGCTTTGTTTACCATTTATTAAGGTTCCTCCAAATCATAACCGGACGTTCCTCTAAACTTTTTCTCGTCATAGCATTGGCTGTGATTTGGATCGATTGGTGGGCCGTTACTATGAATTAACTTCTTTTCTCTAATGATATGTCAAGTTTAAACTGGTTTTGACCCGTTAGATTAATTTTCATATTCAACATATGTTGAATAAAGCCCCATGCAATTTCCCACCAAATCTGTTCGGAATACAATTCTATGTGTTTATCATTTATCCTTGGAGAAAAAGATTACACCACTTTACCATTTTAATTATTACCATATTTTATCCACTCTCTATAGTTAAATTTTTAAAATTTTAAAATGCTCAACAAGCCTTGCAAATAATTTTAAAATTTAACTATCTCTAGTGGATAAAAAATGGTAATGAACAGGATCTTGTGGTGTAATCTATATATATTTTCACAAGTCTATACCTGTAGATATCTGCTTCCTAGGGTAAAAACTTCATCTTGTATCCTTCATTGTTGGTTCACCTGGCCTAAAAAGCCATGTGAGCTGTTGCCATAACTTATATTATATATACATTTAAATATCTATCATCTGATTTGTTCAAATCTTGTCACATGACATTTGAAATTTCGCTGGGTCAACCGGTTAGCGTTGGGTCGCATAGGAAGGTCAACCTGTGAACAAGAAAATTCGATATAACAGTTACCAGCCTAGAGAGTGTGTGACCCAGCGGTTTCTCTCCCCTCGAAATCAAGGTCACCGTCGAGCAAGCTTTCGGGTGACCTTAATATCTTGGGGAAAGAAACCGCTAGGTCACACACTATCTAGGGTGGTAATTGTATATGCATCTTTCATTGGCCACCGGTCTGTCATCTTTTGTAAATTTAAAAAAAAAATCTTCTCCTCTGAAACTGATCCAATTTCAGCCAAACTTGGTCTATTGTGTCTGGCAAGTCCAAGGACCAAGCAACAAAGCTGCCATTATTAAAAATAAAACAAAAGAGTAAATTGTTGTTTTTGGCAAATAACTAAAAAACTGTTACAGATTTTAAAAAAATCTGGCATGTGGTTATCAATGGTCAGCATGGAAATCTGATATAAATCCACTTTTTAATTTATTTTGTATTGATAAAGCTATTACAGATAGAGGTTTGGTTTTTGTCTCGCCCTCGATAAATAGATATAGGAGTCCTAAGTATGACAGCGACGGGGGCATAAACCTGAGATATTTTATAGACCCTTTTGATGTAGGAACTTAATATTTAATCCATGGTCAGCTCACAGCTAATATCCATGGTCAGCTCACAGCTAATCATATCTGGCAGACCCTAAATTGTGTGACCTTGACCCATATTTCATAGTCAATTGCCCAATTTTAGTGGTAGGTCAATAATATTTGGTATATAGGTTGCTATTGGTAAGTACATGCCAGTCTTCAATATGGCTTTTGACCTTGAACCCAAGTTCCAAGTCTAGTGACCATTTTAAGTTTTACTGGTTAGACCAGTTTCTCATTTACTATATTTAACCTTAGTTTCTCAGTCACTATAAGTGATAAGTCAATGATATTAAGTTGTTTAGTACATGGCAGAATGCCACATGGCTTTTGACCTTGACATCAATTTCACTGTCCAGTGCCCAGGTTAAGTTTTTGTGATTAGATCTGGTTTTCTATAACTACAAGTGGTAAGTCCATGATCTTGGTCATGGTAAGTAAATGCTAGTCTCCCATATCGCTTTTGACCTTGACCTCAATTTCACGGTCCGGTGCCTAGGTGAAGTTTTTATACCCCAACAAACAAAGTTTGGGGTTATATAGGAATCACCCTGTCCGTATGTGGGTCTGTCTGTCTGTCCGTCCATGTAACTTGTCAGCGCATGTTCTCCTAAACCCCTGCCTGGTTTTAATGAAATGTTGAACAGTTGTAGTACATCATCTGAAG
Organism: Modiolus philippinarum; assembly: GCA_002080025.1. Taxonomy (NCBI): domain Eukaryota; kingdom Metazoa; phylum Mollusca; class Bivalvia; order Mytilida; family Modiolidae; genus Modiolus; species Modiolus philippinarum. The sequence goes on from MJUU01026030.1 coordinate 15,446, forward strand.
ATTCGCATGAAGTAATATGGTTGCAGTCCAAAATTATCAAGGGGAGATACTTCGTCTTTAAATATTTTCTGGAAAAAGAGGGAAGGACGAACCTTGTCGGCGCATGTTCTCCAAAACCACAGCTTTGATTTTGATGAAATGTTACACAGTTGTAGAACACCATCTGAAGATGTGCATGGAGTAATATGGTTGCTGTTCGAAATATTGAAGGAGAGATCATTCTTTTTTAACATTTTCTGGAAAAAAGGGGGGTACGAACCTTGTCAGCGCATATTCTCCAAAACCACTCCTTGCATTTTGATGAAATGTTACACAGTTGTAGTACAGCACCTGAAGATGTGCATGTAATAATATGGATACTGCCTGAAATAATTTGACTTTGGATATTTCTGGAAAAAAAAGGGGGTGGAAATTTTCAGCGCATGTTCTCCTAAACAGGTACTTGGATATTGCTGAAATGTTACACAGATGTAGTATACCATCTGAAGATGTGCATGAAGTTACATAGTTTCTGTCTGAAATTTTGAAGGGGAGATAATTAGTCTTTGAATATTTTCTGGAAAAAAGGGGGGTATATCATTGTGTCCATACTTGTATTGTGTCCACATTTGTACTGTGTCCATAACTATACTGTGTCCACACTTACTTAAATTTACACTTGCCATATTGATTCAGGGTTCAATTAGCGCTGGGGGTTGGGGTATAACTGACTGCCATTTGCGACAGCTCTAGTTATTATTAGATCTGGTTTTCTATAACTACGAGTGGTATTAGTCATTTTTTGTATATTGCTTGGTCATGGTTAGTGCATGGTCGGTCATATGACTTTTGATCTTGACTTCAATTTCATTAATTTCCTCTGAGTAGATTAGTCTCTCATGAAGAGTAAGTGGTGGGGCAAATATATTTAGTATAGCGACTAATTTTGAGTAGCAGTTAATTAACTGACATTTTTTAACCTTGACCTCAACTTCGTGGTCTAGGGGCCACATTCATTTTTCTGATGAAATATGTTTCTCAAGAACAGTATGTTCCAAGGCAATAATATATAGTATGTAGGTTTCTCTATGGTAGTATATTGCTTTTGACCTTGACCTTAATTTCGTGGTCTGACGACCATGTTAAGTTTATATGGTATAGACCTAGTGTGAATGTTTGGTTTCTCATTAGCTATTTATGATAGGCCAATGGGTTGGTCTTAGGTATTGCATGACAGTCTGTTCTATGGCTTTTGTCTTTGACCTCAGTTTCACAGTCTAGTGAGTAAGTTGATTTTTGGAGAGACATCTATTAGGGATCACACTTGTTATTTCAAGCATATCAATTTATACCAGATTGGCAATTTTGAAGAAAACCTAAAAACCTATATAAGAGTTATTGTCCTTATTGGTCAAATTTTCAAAAAAGGTGTGGAAAGTAGGCATAGGCATTAAAAGCATGACGACTGCTGCGGCGGAGGTGGCGTAAACTTTGAAGTTAAGTTTTTGTGATTATGCCATTTTCTTAGTAACTATAAGTGGAAGGGCAATGGTATTTAGGTTGCTCTTGGGTAGTACATGACAGTCTGTCATATGGCTTTTGTCCTTGACCTCAATTTCAGTCTAGTGAGCATGTTAAGTTTTTGTGATTAGGTTAGTTTATCTTTAAATATTAATGCTTGATCAATGATATTTAGTGCATATATGTTGGTCTCGGGTAGTATATGACAATCTGCTATATTGTTTTATTCAGTGACCTCAATTTCATGGGTCTAATGAGCATGTTAATTTTTTCTAATTTGGTCATTTTCTCGGTATTTAGTAGTTATAGGTCAACGACATTTTGGTTGGTTTTGGGTAGTGTATTCAAAGATCTTATCTGCAAGTACTAAGCTAATTACTTTACTTAGTTACCATAGACCTTGGGTGGTCCCCTTTAAGATTTATAATATTTTATATTCATACCTCATATATAAGGCGGCCATCAGCTGGTAACATAGTTAAACATTGTCCTATGGGAAATACATTTGGTCACAACATTCCTTATTTGTTGCCTTCAAAGTTTGTAATTTCGATATTTGTACCTCATCCAAGATGGATACCAGCGGGGAACATAGTTTGACAAAGGACCCTAACAGAAATGTATTCAAACATCTCCGCTGAAACCACCGAGCCAATGGAAATCAAACGTGGTCACAATCCTTTGGTGGTTCCATTAAAAGCTTGTGATTTTTATGAAGGTACCTCATCCAAGATGACCAATAGCAGGGCAGCACTGAACATTGAGCCAACTGGAACAAAACTTGGTCAAATAGGCTTTGGGTGTTCCCTTTAAAGTTTGTGATTTTTATATTTATTATCTCATCCAAGATGGCTACTAGCAGAAAACATAGTTTAGCATAGGGCCTAATGGAAATGCATACATAGATCTTTTCTTAAACCGCTGAGGTGATTTTTGTGTTTGTTTCTCTTTCAAGATGATGGCTGTCAGCAGGGAACAAATAAACATAGAACCCCATGGGAACTTGTACTCTGAAACCATTCAACTAAAATTTGTCACAAGATTTTTCGTAGTCGAGGCATAAAAATTATTTGAGATAATGATTCAGTTAAAATTGCAAAAATGTTAAAATATAATCAGGTAATCAGGTGAGCTATTCAGGCACACGGGAGCCTCTCATTTGCATGTTGACTCATATTAAACATTGTGTAGCAGCCCATATTCGGACATTTCAGCTCGTAGGAGGTTGTGAATGGGAGTACTGTTTTTGACGTTTGACTGTAAAACTTTCCACCATACTTCTTAAAAGAATTAAGCTTTTTCACAAATCACGGTTATATATTTTTGGGATTTACGGTAAAAAGAATTCAATATTAATCGGATTAAAGTTTGTAATTTACTTACAAAAAAGTCGATGGACATTTGAGCGAAACGGGTGGACATTTTAGCGAAAAAACGTAAACGTTTTAGCGACAAAAATGTGTACATTTCAGCGAAACTTTTAAAGGACATTTTAGCCAAATAGGAAAAAACAGATGGACATTTTAGCGACAGATATATTGTCAATGCCTCCTCCTTTCTCCGTTCTCCTTGCTTTGCATGTTGCTCCTTGCTCGAGAGGTGGAAGAAAGATTTTGATCTGGATCATTTTTAATACGTTTATTTAAATGGTGACCATTTTAAAATGAATCACTAGTTCAACAGTTTAATAAAATAAAATAAAAAACAACAACATTAAATCAAAAGCACAATATCAACACAGAAAATGTTAGACAGCAAGGAGTTATATATCTCGGTTTTTGTCTGGTACTTGAAAACAAGACCTCTAAAAATGTTCCATCGCGCTTCCTCAATTATAGTACTTTTGAAACAAACTCGTTGTGAATTCCTATAGCTCTGTTTAGAGAAACAAGCATTAAATCGTCTACAAAACTCTTTCCAGCCCCAGTATGATATATTTTTAAATATAAAGTTCTGTCATTTTTTTATATAATTGAGATCACAAATCTATTAATTTATTATATTGAATTATAATTCGCTAAATTGTCCATCAATATTTTACAGGTAACGAATTTTAATTCGCTAAAATGTACACATTTCTCTCACTAAAATGTCCTTCACGATCAAAATCAATTTCGCTAAAATGTCCTTCGTCCAGTATCAAAGATCTCGACTAATTTTGTTTTTGTAGGGATTTTGTCATAGGTAAATCTACTCCATATCCATTTTTGTAGGGCCCTTGATACTTTATCCGAAGAAGAATAAAATTTTTTTGGTAGACGCTTCTTGGAAAGTCAACAGTCTCCTTAGGAAATAAGCTACCATAACATTTCATGCATGAGTTGCTGAAGTTAAAGCTTGTGATATCCCCGATCACAGCAGTACAGCAAAAATATTTTTAGTAGATGCATCTTCAATACCAACGTTTATCTTCTTAAAAACATTAGGCCAAGAGGGACCTACATTTCATGCATGGTTGACCCGGGATTATGTTTATAAAGTCTAGATCTCCAACACTTTTATTGTAAAGTGTCTGGGATATTCAAACAGCCAATAAAGATTTGGTTGCATTGACATCTCATGCATGAGTGACTCTGGTAAAAAGATCTTAGATACTAAAACTAGTAACTTTTGTAACAAATCCACTACCTACTCTTGGTTATTCTTAGGAGTCTGGCCATCATTCTCTTTACCAAACTTGGCCACAATTATCTGTTATGGTGTAGCGAAACACTATTGTGCAACTATTATATGGCGATCTTGATTTTGTAAATCTGTTGGCGTCTTTCTTCTTATCAATCAAATCATCACATTATTTATATTTTTTATGAAAGATAGTTTATTTGACACAAGATGATCGTTATTTGCATCTATTATATGAACAGAATGTTTATAATGAATGTTAACCAATCAGATAAATCGTAAAGTACATTTGGTACTGTGAAATAATATTTTTGATTCGATGTTAAGGTGATTTCTATCACGACCGCGTCCTTGGTATTTAAGGACGTCGATTTTGCAATGAAATCATTCTGGTCGTTGAAAAAAAGTCTGAACCAAGGTAGGAACATGCTTTATTAAACAAAACTACATTTTGCTGCATTTTTGTTGTTACTTTGGCGACGACGTATAGATGACCAACATGGTCTTGTAATTGTTTCAGAATAAGGTGAGTCTTTTGCAGGTCAGGCGTTGAAAAAGTTCAGAAACAGTGTGTATGTACCCATATATGATTATTTAAATGGTTGCTGAAATATGTAGTTTTCAGTTTTGATTAAGAACGTCTGTGCAAGGATTTGTATCTCACAATACAAATTCTTGGTCTGTGGCATTTTTTTTTAATTTGCAAGGAGTCCCTGCATACTGACATCAATAACTGGTTTCACATTGTTTTATTTATTTTCAATTCTTAATTTCAAATTTTAATTATTATTGATAATTGTTGACAGATCCATAGGTAACTTGTACGAATCCTTTTGAATAAGGTTACATGCTACCGTGACAATGGTATCCTTTAAAATTGTGTTTAGCTGGTATACACCTTTCCAAGTGTAAGTATAGTTTAACATAGAACCCCACTAAATGACTTTTCTCTGAAACTAGTTTGAACGAAAATAATATGTCAACATTCCTTTGTCCTTTAAAAGGTGTCATTCAGGATGTAATCGACGGTGGCCAACAAGTAAATACATTACTTGATAAAATTATATGATTTTTCAGAGAAAAAAATCAAGCAATAAATGCACTAAGTGGCTTGCAATGATACGATCACAAAAGTTGCGCCGGTATGGTATAATTTACATCATCAAATAACTTTTCAAGCATGATTAAAAACACGGCTTCCTTTTGACGGCAGCATCCATGGAGCAAGAACTGTGAGTTAAAATGTATGAAATACTTACAAATAATTAAGTTTACACTTACATACACCGTCAATGTATTTTCTTTAAAATACTAAGTCCGATGTAAAGTCGAATTCGGCGTGCATGTCTGGTGAATAAGTGTTCCGAATCAAGCGAGTTATCCTTTTATATTCATGGAACGAAACAGGAACTCTTGCAGAACAATATTTTAAAATTTGCTCCAAAATAAGTTCTCATAAAACTGCATTGTCTTTTCAGCTTCATGTTCGTGCTATGTTACACAATAAAGCTACAAACAATGTATTTAAAGTTCTGTGTAGGTATATAACATTATTATACACCACCGTAGTTGCCACCTGAGAGTAAAACATGTTTTGCTAACCTAACAAGCCTTGTTTTTCTCGTTATACCTGCTAAACGTAGTGATGAAGTTTTACTTGAAACCCTCAAGCGCGTGCCCGTTCGTCACCCGGAAATTTCTGACTGATTGCTTGTTAACGAAGCACCATTCTGTTTTCGAACTTGGTATGTGCATTTTTCATAACAAAACTCAAAGTTTGGTTTTGGGTTTAAATGCCAAATCGGTTCTGGAGTAATGCTCAATGATTTTTTTTTCAGTTTTGAAATTTTGAGGTTCCCGATCAATAACTTGTGAATGAAATTGCAAGCAGTCTGCAAACTTGGTAAGTATTAGCCGTCTACTAAAAAAAATAGCAACTTTGATTTTTGGCTCAAAAGTGTATGTAGTTTCGGATGCTTACAATATATGATCTTTTGTATAACATCAGTCCTGTTTGGGTTCAAAAGAATATGTGATATGTGATTGAGGAATGACGCGGGGTCTGTTCTCCAGTCACTTTTTCCCCAATTTCTCACATTTTTGTGTCCCTTTTCCCCATTTCCCAACCTTTTTTGCATTTCCCACTTCCCAATTATTGTTTTTTCTAGTGTCCCCATTTTATTCATAATTTTTCCCAATTAAAAAATGGCCATCTTTCTACCATAGTCCAAAAGCATATTTTTGTAACTTTTAAACATATTTTGAGTTCTGTTCTTCCATTATTGTGCAATAAAGAGGCATAAATTGTCGAATGGCCATTTACAGACCTAGAATTTGATGCAAGTTTGGAAGTTTTTTTTTATTTTGAAAGATTAAAAGTCCAAACTTGAATGATACTTATTGTGAGAAGGTTCCATTTATTATTTTGAATATTTTTAAGAATTTCACACGCATTTTGTTTTATTGTGTCCGCGAAAGACATGTCTTGTGCTCGTGACACTTCAGGGTCTTGTGACGAGAAAAAAAAGAACAGCTTCATCTTACTAAACTAGAGGTTCAGAGACTGAGCCTGTATCGCTCACCTGACAAATTGCTTCTATGCCATGCATGACCAAAATAATGTTTTTTACCAATGGAGTCTATTGTTTAGCCATGTTCCCAATGGCACCCGTGTTTTTTGACTGATCATTTTGAAATGAGCAATCTTTGCGAATGACCTTCTTTACATCATTCCAATACGGTTAAGTTAAATTTGCTTGAATAGGTTCAGAGAAGATGATAAAAAGGATGATTTCCTCATAGACTCCAATGTTAAATTTATGTTCCACGTTGGCCACCATGTTTTTTATGGGACCGGAACAAAATGAGCAATCTTTTAAAGGACCTTCCATACATCATTCCACTAAAGTTTGGTTGAATTTGCTTCAGTGGTTTCAGATGAGAAGATGAAAATGTGATTTTTCCCATATGGTCCAATGTTAAACCTAAGTTCCTCGCTGGCAGCCATGTTTTTCATCCGATCGCAATGAAATGAGCAATCTTTGTTAAGGACCTTCCATACATCATTCCTCTAAAGTTTTGTTGAATTTATTTCCGTGGTTTCAGAGGAGAAGATGAAAATGTGATTTTTCCCATAGAGTTCTTTGTTAAACCTAAGTTCCAGGCTGGCAGCCATGTTTTTCATCGGATCTGAACAAAATGAGCAATCTTTGTTAAGGACCTTTAGTACATCATTCCTGTAAAGTTTGGTTGAAATTTCAGAGGAGAAGTCATTTTCCAATAGGATCCAATGTTAAACTATGTTCCGTGCTGGCGTCCATGTTTTTATCGGATCGGAACGAAATGAGCAACCTTTTTTAAGGACCTTTAGTACATCATTCCTTTTAAGTTTGGTTGAATTTGCTTCAGTGGTTTAAGAGGAGAAGATGAAAATGTCAGTTTCCCATAGGGTTAAATTATGTTCCGTGCTGATATTTGGAGTTTTATTGGTGATTATTGGATACTTTTTCTGTACTGTAAACGTAAAGTAAATCATACCTAGTTCTTTGCCACTAGTGCAGAATTTTGTCCTCACCATCCGTATTTATTTACAGATTATAACTCTTAATCAAAACGATTTAGTTTGAATAGTTTGCACAGTCGTCTATTTTCAAAAGACTAGTCTATATTTTATAAGCTACACTGTGTTTTATATTATTGTGTTATTTTGCTTCACATGCCTTTTCTCTATGTATTTCACTAATTTAGTAAAGATAGGAGAAAGTTGTATTCAACTTTTGAAAAAAAAGTATTCTACTATCATTGTTTTGAAAAAATGCTGATTTGTTGACTTGAAGATTACAAAATATTTTACAGGGCAAAGACAGACAGTGGAGTCCTTTGTAAGGAATTTGGTATTTTTGTCGCCTTTAGATATAACCAAATAGGAAAATATAAATTCTCGCCCCTGTAGACTGCCATCTAGACAACTAATATCTTCTCAGTGCAGATGAAATCGAATCATTTTGAAAACTATCACAACAACTCAAAGAGAACAAAAAAAGGACTTAAATATAAAAGCTAAAGGGCTTCGGACGAAGGATATGCACATCAGGCTAAAAAATACCTATTTAAAAGTCTACTTATTATTTTACAAAAATACCAGAGTTTCATGATAAAGAGTAAATGCAGTACACGTGTTTCAAGGAATAACCTCTCATCAGCAGCATTAGAATCAAATAATATGGAAAGCCATAATTCAAAAGTTGTCATAAAAGAAGTACTCATTACCAAAAATATCGAAAAACATGCCGAGCTTTTCTCGTTCAAAAGGTTCGGTTTTCCGATTCTTCGGTGATAATAACTCTCCTTTCAACTTGTAATTGAAACTGTATGGCCAAGCTGGAAAATTTATCATTAAGTTTAGAGATGTTGTTTCTATGGCAATTGTCCTTCACGCCAATTTGCTATTGTCTTATCAAATCACCCATGAAAATATGGATGATATGTTCCTTTGATGCTAAAACGGACTGTAAAGCTCGGCATGAGGAGGCCAAACACCCACCGAGAACCATACATGGAATGAAACTTTAGTATTTTTAGGAGTTAGAATTTTTATAAAAACTGTAAATTTCTATAATAAAGGTAAATTTTTCATGTCAGACAAGTCTGGACTGGTGAATACCCTCGGGGACCTCTAGTCTACCAGCAGTGACATCGACCCAAATGGTTTCAAAATACAAAAATACCAAAGTTGCATAATAAACAGTAATTTCGTTATGCTGTACACGTGATTCAAGTAGTAACCTCTCCTTAATACATAACTTATGTCAGATTACCGGTAAGTACGACAAGACGAGAACCTTTGAAATAAAACTTTATTTTTCATCCTTTAAACAACTTTGGAGTGTAAGCCAATCGATGGAAATTCACATGCAATTTTTACACTGTATACTTAGTCTTCCTAGTTGGGGTAGGGTAAGATGGACAGGGTTTCATCCCAATTTTATCTTTGTATGATTCCGAAATGCCTCTCAAGCAAAAAGATATTTCGTCCATCTATATTAGGAGGTGAGTATATTTCAGAAGTAAACCTAAGTGGCTTTCCAATTATTTGATTTTAATGCTGCTGATGAGAGGTTACTCCATAAAACAATAAAGGAAATTATAATGCTGCAATTATTTTAACTTTAAACAATTTTACCCAGAACCAAAACTTGACAGATGGTCTGTCTTGCTTGGTGTCTTACAGTAGACGTAGTTTTTTTCTTTCATATAAATATTCTCTATTCTTATAAAATTACACTAAAATGTATTTAAAATAATATTGTTTTTTTCCAAACATTGGATGGTTGCATCTTGCTAAATTGAAACATGCAACAATTGCTTTACGCTGGTTTATTGAAATTAACGAAAATCTCACTCGACTTGTTGTCTTGTATATTTTACAGTAAATATGTGTAATGAGTAAATTTACAAAAAAAAAAAACAAAACAAAAACAAAAAACAAAAAACAAAAAAAAAAACAACAAAAAAAACAGGATAACAGTAAACACCTACATTGACCGGGAACTACAGGAACAAGCCACAATTTACAAGCGAACTGCACTAGAAAAAAAACAATAATGGAAATAAGAGACAAACATAGATAACGATAGGAACTCGGGACAGCTTACTTGGTACCAGCACTAGCAAAAGCCAGTGGTAAGGTTAAATCGATTTATGGGTACCCAAACCTCCCCTTTCTCTATCCCGTTTCCCTATAGTATAATAAACATGCGAATAAAACCCAATATAGATAGACTACTAACTCAATGACCACTATCTTGGAAAAGAAAAGCATATGACAAAACGTAATTTAGAAAGATGGGTCAAAGAGTGCTCTGCCGGCTAGCTCAAGGAACCTATTCTGCTGGTAAACACTGTCGCACTACGGAAGAAAAACTTCCCGAAGGGTAAAGAGTCGTCATGTATTTCAGCAGACATCGGCAGTATCGATGCGAAGCCAGGATATATGTAAAGTTTTTAGGTCACTTGAATCCAAAGCCAATTTAACGGATTTGTTCAGAATAGCTCGTCGTATTTAGTAAATACATGTAATTCACGTTTTACTGAATGTGATTTTTGTAGTTTAAGTGGTTATTTAGATCAACAAATCATGTCCACTTTCACTTTTAAAGTAAGCTGTTGTTGCTTCAGAAATAAGTCTTTATTACAAGCAATTTTTGTGAAAATTAAAAATATCAAACGATTCAGATCTTGTGAATGTCAGAAAGGAAAAGGAAAGAATAGGCTTTTCAAAGAAGAATGGTATAGCTGGATTTAAATTATAAAATGAGAGAAATAACTTGCTCCAACATGCCCGAAAGGAGCAACAAGAATGTCAAAAGAAATACACCCCCCAAAATACAACACTGCAGCCATTAATTTTTTTTTATAAAATGTTTATTACGTTTGCATCCTCCAAAATGATAATTAGCAGGGAACATAAGTCAAACAATGCATTGAGATTTCTGTTCTGAGTATATAGCTATAAACCTCTAGTCAAGCCAGTACTAGAGGCCTATGGCTGTTGTTTGTTCATTTCCCAATTCAAAGTGGCGACTTAAAAATGAAGAATACAGGCGCGATTCCTTTTATTTAATCTTATAAAGTTAAGACATGTCTTCCAGTGTACTCTCGAGCCATTCCCGAATATTCGGGTACCCTATCTCCGCAACGGTAAGAGATAGAACATTGAAACCTTCACCAATCGCTGCAGGAGCTCAAAGTTACCCCGGATTGATATATGCATTGTACGGGAAACGAACGACAACTCTGTAAATCGAGAAATACTAGAGTAGTAATTGGCACAATTCAACCCCCTTTTTACGCAGTAAAAAGTGTTATAGGTAATTAAATGTTGTAAATATTCTATAATGCATTTTATACATTGTTTTTATTTTGTACGGCCTTAATATTATGTAATTTGTTTGGCCTAGTTATGTTACTTGTTTACAATAAACAAGGGTCAAGGTTATTTCACCTTAGAACATATAGAAATTTCTAGAATTTAAATATGACATTTAACACATAAAATTTTCTAGAGGCTTTCCTTACATAATCATTCTAGTCATGTGATTGTCAGTTGATTAGAATGTTCTAGTTATATCTTGTGGATAGATTTTTCTAGAAATAATAAATGTATTTATATGAGGTAGCTGAAAAGGGTTAAGTCAGTCAGTTTAATAAGTTTATACAGGATTAATTAGTTTATATAGGATTATCACGCACATCTTTCGTATTGGAAATCGACATCAATTATTGTGAATCTATTATCAACTATTTAGTGAGTATTATAAGGATTATTCGGATTATAAGGATTATTCTATTGGACATTTATTGGTGGAATTAAGTGAACTGTTCATTTGGATTATTACTTGGACTTCATTATTGTCAGATAAGTTATATATTGTATTTAATTTGTAAAATAATTATTTTTTCGTCTGATTAAAAAGTTAATTTGAGCCAATTTTGTTTTATCTTTGCTGACTTTAATTGGTCGTTTCTGCCACATAACAGAAGCTTAAAAGTTATACTTTCAAATCGGAGGGAAAGGCTCCCATTGGTCCGTTCAAACTTTATACGATTTGAAATCGGGCGGGCAACGCTCCCATTGGTCCGTTTTGAATGTTTGAAATTCAAATCTAGAGGGAAACGCTTTCATTGGTTCGTTTTGGACATCGTCACTTCCGTTAACATCATTTCCGACCACGTCACTTCCGATGACGCCATTTCCGGTGAGGTCACATCCGATGACGTCACACTTCCGGTCACGTGACTTCCGGATGACGTCCTTTCCGTCTAGTTCTCTTCGTCCTCCTCAAATGATAACTGAACTGTCCCTCGTTACTACTGATTAGATCAATTAAATGGAAAATCTGCAGATATATCCTCCAGATTTGACATATGTAACGATTTAACAGTGGACTTTGGACAAACCTGAAATGTTGAAAATTCCCATTTTTCATTAATTTTGGGCAAAATATTGAGTTTAAGTCGACAAATTGCTATTTAAATACCAAAACATAAAGTAATTCATGCAACATTGTCATATTCAACGCACATTTTGCGAGTTCTGGCTATTTTTATCCGAACATAGACAAAAAAAAAGATAATTTTAGGGAGAATTTGTTTGGGTAGGGGCAAGAGTTTCGGTATTCAGAGTCACATTAAACACTCCTTGATTTTATCAGCAATGTTTTAAGACATCTAATATATCCCTTAGAACAAATAATTGGCATATCTGCAGATATGCAAAATACTGCTAATAGGGTACATCATTTGTCCGCATAACTCCTCCTACAGTTTTTAAGATACAAAGTTTTTATTTTGCAGGTTGAATTTGCATATATCAAAGATGTGCATACGACTTGGATTTTGGTTTTTGATATTTTTTTTAAAGAAAAATACACATTGTTGAAATTTGTCATTTTTTTGGAAAATATTGCTTATAGGGTACATCGTTCTCTGCATATGAATTTTTTATTTGCAAATTGAATGGCATATATTAAAGATGAGCATGGTATTTCAATTTTGATTTTTGATTATTTATGAAAAAAAATAAACATCCTTATATTTGTCATTTTAATGCAGAATAAATTGATTATAAGATATATCTTTTGTTCAGATAACACCTACATTTTATTACAGTTTTAAGGATATGATTTGTTATTATGCAGGGTGACTGTGCATATCTAAAAAGAGTTGTGATATTTTTTTATGTCAGTGTTCAATAATGCTGAATAATCCGATATGTGGGGTCGTGGGGTATGTGAGCGTGCTCACAAAAATTCTTTAATTTTGTTATGCAAACATAGAGAAAAATTGACAATTTTGGGATATTTGTAAAGCTTATACCATAGGGTATCATTCTTTATCATTTTTTATGCCTCGCCCACGAATGTGGAATAGGCATATAGTGTAACCCTTGTCCGTCCTTCCGTCCGTACGTCCGGTTAAGTTTTGTGTTAAGGTACATTTCTCAGAAACTGTAAAAGGTAGAACAATAATAGTAGGCCAGTAGGTAGATATTTGGTAGTACTACAGAGTTCACTAGGTAGTTTGACTCTTTGACCTACATTTCATGCTTGAGTGACTCTGGTTAAGTTTTGTGTTAAAGTCCATTTCTCAACAACTACACATTATAGGACAATGATGCTTCATCTAATTAATTGCCTTGATGAGTGCTATCAAAATCATTGACAATTACGTGGCTTTGACCTACATTTTACGCTTCAGTGACTTTGGTTAAGTTTTGCGTTAAAGTCCATTTCTCAACAACCACATTTTAAGACAATGATGTTTCATCTAATTGATTGCCTTGATGAGTACTATCCAAATCATTGACAATAAGGTGGCTTTGACCTACATTTTACGCTTCAACAACCACATTATAAGACAATGATGTTTCATCTAATTAATTGCCCTGATGAGTACTATCCAAATCATTGACAATTAGATGGTTTTGACCTACATTTTACGCTTCAGTGACTTTGTTTAAGTTTTGCGTTAAAATCCATTTCTCAACACCACATTATAAGACAATGATGTTTCATCAAATTAATTGCCTTGATGAGTATTACCCAAATTATTGACAATTAGGTGGCTTTGACCTACATTTTACGCTTCATTGACTTTGGTTAACTGACTTTGGTTAAGTTTTGCGTTAAAGTCCATTTCTCGACATCTGCTCATTATAAGACAATGATGTTTCATCAAATTAATTGCCTTGATGAGTACTATCCAAATCATTGACAATTAGGTGGCTTTGACCTTTTACGCATCAGTGACTTTGAATTAGTTTTGCAATTAAGTCTATTTCTCAACTACTATTTATTGTAGAATCATAATATTTTACTGTAACATTCATTCAAAGGAGATCTGGCTATTTCACATTTAATTTGATGTCAATAATGTACAATTTATGGTTGAATGATTTGTTTAAATTTTGCATTTCATCACAGTTCATTTTGCGATAATTTATTGACGGGGCATCCGTGTCTTACAGACACATTTTCTAGTCTTTTTCATAACTGAGAGGTATCAATCAACAATTTGAAGCAATTGAAAGAAAAACTTGTATCAAAAACGTAATTTTCCCAAATTTTGTTGGTTGGGTCTAATAAATGCCTGTTCCAACATTGCGTGCAGGTAATGGAGTGGGGATATACTGAAAAATGTGGATGGGGTTCATAAGTGGGGGGGGGGTGCACGGGGGGTTATTCTAGCCCATTTATATCATAGATTTATCCCAAAAACTGCTGAAAATCTCATCAGAGAAAACAGTATTTTCAGAGCTTGCACACTCTAAATAATTAACACTAATAAAGTGTTTTACAATTCTCCAGATAAGATACCTCTGTCAATATAATTGTAATTAATACGATATTGAATAATTGAAGCCTTTTAGCAACTTTCGGATTTGGTATCGAATTTTTCAATACAATCTGCTCAGGTATCGACAAGTAATTCGAAGTTGCAATTAAATTTACATAAAGCAATTACTTTATCTTTTTAATTACATTAGTAGTAGCTGACAACAATCTGTGAAGTTTTGCCGTCAAGTAGTTCTCTAGGGTGAGCTTGCATTATTTTTAGTCAGGTGACATATTAAAATTAATTATCATCAGTGAAAATGTAATAAAATCGAAAGAAACAAAGATGATTTAAAAAAAAAACCCTTCATAATCAGAACAAGAAACAAGAGACTCTAAAATTTCGCAAAGCATATATACATTGTATGGTACTGTCTTGGAAACTGGGGGAAAAGACACGAAATTATCACAAAAGTCCTCCAAACATGTTTATGGTCTTCCAAACGTTATTTGCACCTTAAAAATGTTTGTCAGAATAGAATAGATGATACGTGTGTTTAAACATTGGTATCAGGCTTACTTTGAGACCAATGTTAAAACATTAGAACGATTCTTTGAAAACTTACCAAAGGGTTTTCTCGTAAACTATGATTGGGTAATTTTTTGGGTGTGATCATGTAGTTTTCCCCTACTTTCGGAACTCTCTTCAAATGCTTTAAAAATTATGCAGAAATTTTATGTAGAGAAGAAGATATGTGCCTTTCGGAAAATGTATGGTTTCGTAAAAGTTAAACTTGAGATAAATCGTCCAGACCAGACACATATAATTAATTATATGTCTCTGTCCAGACAGATTTTAAACTTTAAACAAGGAAAATTTAAGTGAAAATGTAAATGAATTGTTGGTTTCAGACCTTAACACAATATGGGGTGTATTACTACTCAAAAATCGAAAGTTCACAATTGGAAAGTCAAAATCATCACGCTTGTCATAAAGTTTGGATTTTAAGCGTATCGAGTTATCAATATAAAGGTATAGGTCCAGGTAGGACGCTGATGTTGTTGTATCAGTGGTCTCTTTAATGATTAATTTATTTAGGTAGATTAGATGAAGGTGATCCTTTAATCAAGGATTGTTTAAAGATAAAACATTATCTAAACGCAACAACTCTGATTGAGGTGCCTGGGATAAAAATCTGTTTGAATTTCAAACAATTATCTTTTGAAACACAAATGGTGCTTATATATGCAATTTGATGCGTGTATGAACCTTCAATTAACAAACATCGTGAACGTAGTAAAATTATCATTTAGAGTCCACAATGTCGAATAAGAGCCTAATCCAAATTTTAGCATTTAATTTCGGGACTAGACTTTGATTTTGTCACACGTTTCACCAATTTGCATCTATTGTATTATATTATTTGCTTTTATATCATATATTAGAGAACAGGAAAGAAAAGCAATGCATATGGGAGAATTCTTAGTAATTTTGATGTGGTCATCATACCTTTTACTTAAGGGCCTTCTCTCTAAGTCACAGAGTTACCGGGTAATATTTTTCAGGGCTTCAAAAATAAACATATATCATTTTCACCCGTCTTCTTGATTGTTTTTGCATGAATTTCGGCATTTAGCATGTAAAAAAAAATGGATAACAGGAAAAACCTACAATGGTTTAAAATTGTAATTACATGCCATAATCTGCTAAGGAACTGAAAACACGAATAAGGCAAAAGACAAACGTAAACAACGATAGGAACTCGGGACACCCGGACTTGGTACCGACACTAGCAAAAGCCAGCAGTAGGTTTAAACCGGTTTACGGGTAAACAAAAAACCCCTTTATCTGTCCCGTTTCCCTATAGTTAAATAAACATACGAATAAAACCCAATACAGGTCACTACTAACTCCATGACTACAATCTTGAAAGGAGAAAAAATGACAAAACGTAATTTTGAAAATCATGCCATTCATATGACCACAACCAAATTTAGACCATTTCATCAAGTGTAGATATCTGTCTCAGAAACACCTTTTGGGATCGGGGAGAGGCACTTTTTAGCATAATTTCATAACTTTGAAGGCGGCCTTGTAGATGTGCAGTATTGATTTGATAGAAAAATTCTAAAATCTTAGCAATTATAATGGATTCCGATTTATTTCATACAAAAAAAAATATTTTTTGCTCTGTGTCCATGTTTAACATCTTTTAGTGATTGTGCTTAATCAAAGTGCTGAAAACAACTTGATATGTGACTTTTTGAATACGGATTCACATCATGGTTCACAAAAGGAAACTGTTCAACCGATGATTATGAAAAAGAAAGGAAATGGGGTAAAT
>MJUU01026032.1:5729-17693 GCA_002080025.1 Modiolus philippinarum
TGTTTTGATAGCCGATGTGGTACTTGTAACCATATTCACGTTGGTAGTGAACTGAAAACAAAATCAGGAAGAATTATTTATCCAAATACCAACAATGAACTTCAAAAGTAAAAATTTACAGTATTGCATTGAGTGTAGTAATTGCAAAGAAATTTATATTGAACAAACCGGCAACACACTAAATGCCACGAGTACGCATCCATCGGCAGCACATAAGGCAACCGCAATAGAGGAACATTCCAGTTAGTGAACATTTGGATGTTTGCGGCAATGGAGTCTTTTAAATTTCCTCTTTTTACAAATTAGATAAAGAATGCGCGATTAGAAGGTCTATAAAGGAAAAATATCTTATTTCTATATTTAAACCAAAATGAATGGACGTTAATTGTACGTTCAGTCTAGAACAATGTTTCTTTTCGAACGTTGTAAAATTTATCTCCCTTGATCTACTTAATATTATGACATTGCGTGACTACTTCTGCATAGTTACGCTATTTCAACTGAAGATTGTTAACGATAACATGGAAGTTCTAGTGAATTACTGAATATATTTGTTGAATCCGGTTATGTTGGACTTTTTAGTTATGGATATATTTATGTATATATTTAGCAAAAGGAATGAATCGAGGTTTTAGACCTTTCTTCTTGTAAATTATATACTGTGGAACATCAATTGCTAGAAAAATCAAGGGACAGATGAAAACAGTTAGATCTAGAGGGGTGTTTGAGCTATTGAGGTCCAATTATGTTCAAACTTGAACAAAGGGACGAGACAATATGTTCGAGACATCCATGGTGTTCAAGCTCATCGAAGTTCTACTGTACATGTATTTTTATTCCACTATATAATTATAACTAGGCTAATAACGAATTTTCATTGCCCAAGACTGTCACATGTGACTGTGAACAAAACTTCGTGTCTCCCGCTGAACGTCGTGTCCAAATATCATATTCCCCTCATTCGAAATTCTCTAGATTTTACAAGAGTTATCATATAAATTTTAGTGAGTGAATTTAAGCAATAGTAAAGAGGTGTTCAGAGTTAAGGAACAGCTCACTGCCGCCTAGCCAGGTGTATTTGCTGAATAATTACAAGGTCTCAAAAGTACTATGATTAGTTCAGTTGTGTTGTCGTGTCAGTTTCAAAAATCAATAAAACAATTTTATTTCAACAACAACAACTGCAGTGTACTTTTAGTTCTTGAGTCCTTATTACTTCATTAGATTTTCACCGATGTATGCAGTGGCCTTCGAATACAGAGGGATTTAGACGGAGTTTGAGGGTAAAAATTACTCCAGACGAGTTTTTGCGTTTTTGTCAATTTTTGGTTGAATTCTTCAAGATCATGAAAAAAATTTCAGAAAAAATGGAGGGAGGCAGAACCCCTTTGGATACAGCCGCCAGTGATTTGCACATATTAGTGGTGGAATAAAATATTTATTTCCCATGCATAATGGAGATATGAAGATTTGTTTACCCTCGGGGAATCATATTTCCCTCAGGCGATGCCTTCGGGAAATATGATTCCCTCGGGTAAACAAATCTTCATATCTCCCACATGGCAGGGAAATAAATGTATAATCTTATAGTCTCTGAGCATTAGCTGTATAGGTCTTTTATATTTGTGTAGATTTGGTGGACCACAGAATATATCCCTGAGTCACCAAGTACTTTGTTGCTGCCCTTTAAAACAGACATTGTAAAAAAAAAAATAGAAGAATGTGTCCATGGGACACGGATGCCCCCACCTCCTTGCAATCGAAACCCATAAATTATTAAAGGCATAACTATGTACAATATATATATCAAATAATTATTTAAAAAAGGATCTTTCTCCTGTGATAAATAGACACTGGAACTGGTTTGGTTTTGATATAATGTGTAGTTCGAACAAATAATCTGAGAAACAGTCTTATATGTAATAATAATCTATTTTTAGCAACTGTGACCTTGACCTTGGGGGTATCAACCCTAAAATCTATGGGATTATGTCTTTTGTGATAAGTAAGCAAGTGACCAAGTTTGATTTTGTTCCGATGCAGGATACTCAAGTTATTATCCGGAAACCAAAATTTTATTGAAATTTCAGTCTATTTTTTGCAACTGTGACCTTGACCTTGGCAATGCCATCCCAGAAATCCATAGGCTTCTGTAATGGGTGATAAGCAAGCACGTGACCAAGTTTGGTTGTGATCCGATGTAGTATACTCAAGTTATCATCCGGAAACAAAAATTTTATTGAAATTTTAGTCTATTTTTAGCAACTGTGACCTTGACCTGGGAGTACCAACCTGGAAATCGATAGGGTTCTGTCTTGGGTGATAAAATAAGCATGTGACCAAGTTTGGTTTTGATCCGATGCAGAATACTCAAGTTATCATCCGGAAACCAAAAAGATGGACGTACCGACGGACAGACGTTCAGACGTTCGGATCAGGGTAAACCTTAATGCCCCCAACCTACTAGTGGCGGGGGCATAAAAAAGTTACAACATCTTAAGTTGATGTGTGGATTGATAATACCAGTACTTACCGACACAAAATGTACCATTTCCTTTGTACCCAAATTTACAGAGACATTCATAGGAGTCTGTAGTATCCACACAATCAGCATGCTGATGACAATTATCTTCATGTAAAGCACACTCATCAATTTCTCCTGTCAGACATTTTGATCTTGTATCAAATTTTGTACAAGGTATACACTGATTTTGACCTGCAGTCGGTTGATGGTATGCCGGTGGACAAACACGGCATTTCTGTGTATTGATGTCATAAAAATAATCAGCTGGGCATGACACTGTGAAATACAAAGAAAATCAGTGATATATGTTACACTTGCACTGTAAAGTTAGATCTTGTATACCTACAAATTTCTTTTGCATGAATCAGAACTGTTCTCTATCAGCTTTAACATATTTCGTTTATGGTTTTCCAAATTTTTTTATTTGATCTATGCTGAAGAGACACAAGTTGCCATTTGCAGATACTAAATTCACAGTAACCATTTTTTGCTATTCAATAAAATTCATGGCAATATTTTTTTGTGACACTTAATTTATTTCAGTTTTACTTGATACATGAGAGACTTATTAAGTCAATGACCATTTACATTTACAATATTTTTTTCTAGCTTATTTAGCATAAAAAATCTTCCATTTAAAAATTTGGTTTAAAGAAGATAAAATTCACATTTTAGAAACATTTTACATTAAACTGAAATATCTCATATATATATCATAAATGAATAATAATTATTTTAAGAGGGCAGAAAATATAACAGACAAACTTACAAACTGAACACTGGTCTATTGATGTAGCTCCTACTTTCTGTGTACTATAATTGTATGGACAAGGCTGACAACTGTCCTGACTGTCACTAGGTTTATATGTACCTATAACACAGGGTTCACATGTACCTAATACTGAGAGTTCTGTCCCGGCTCTACATGTACCTGAAATAAAATGTTTTAAAAATCTTTAAATGTTCACTAAGGCTGACAGACCAAGAAGACAAAATGTTATTTTCTGCGAAATACTGCATAAGTGAGTATTTTCGCAGGTTGAAAATTTTGTTTGTTTTTGTTTGCATGAGGTTTTACGCCACTTTCAGCAGTATTTCTTTCTTATTGTGGCAGTCAGTTGAGCTCCAGACAACCATTGACCTTTTTCAAAATTGTTCAAATTTTGAATTTGAAAGACCGAATTGTTCCCGATTATTATGATTTGCTGTTGAAAGTCTCATATAAATTATACTTCCAGGTTTTAAATTTTCTTGTTATCAAATTAAACGCAATTAAAGCAAAAGTTAGGTAACTGCAAAAATAAGCACTTACATGTATATGGTGTTTGCATTAAATCTCGATGTTTTTCTTTAATGATGTGAAGTCATTGAAAAATTATTTATAGCAACAATTTATTTTAAAAAAAAGCATTTGTTCATATTGAAAAGATGTAATAAGAACTTACTTTGACAAGCAATTTCAGAAGTTGATCCTGTTTGATGAGTTGTCTGTCCATTGCCACAAGATTTACATGACATTCGACCAGTCTCGTCCTGATAATATCCTCTGTCACAAGGCTTACATTCTGATGTAGTTTTATCAAAGAAATTCCCAACATGGCATGATTCTGTAAAAAAGTATTCTTGAATTTACTACTTTTCTAAAATTTTACCATCATAATTTTGTTGAAGAACATAATAACTTTATTACATGGTTAATGCACAAAAAATTTTAAATTTTTGTTTTAGGGCTACATATTATATTAAAAATGGATGTGGTCTGGTAGGAAAGGAAGTTTTTTTTTTTGGGGACATTGGTCCTGGGTCATACTCAATGTGCGGTCAATCAGCTGTATGTGAAGATTTCTACTATAAGTTGACTGGATGTGGGGGTATTTTGAAAGTCAATGACTACCCAACCACATTCATTTTAATGGGATAGCCATTATCCAGAGCTGCCAACCCCATTTTTTTTATCAACAGGAGAAGGGGAAAACTTTTTTGGGAGTTTTCAATGTTTAGGAGGGAGGCTCCTAAAATTGTAAGATAATTACGATGCCTTCCTTTATTTCTTAAAGAATGACCCTTTAAATAACATTTCCAAGCACTGAAATTCAGATGAATAAGATAGCTTATATTTGGTTAGTAATAACTCATTTTGGCTTTCGAATTAAGACCCCTGCGGTTGCCGTCTTCAGCATCTCCTTTCAACATTTTCTACAGCTTTTACATTTACATATGTCCTCCCAACAAATGACCAACAAAACAAAGTTATAACATGCATTTACAGTGGAGGATATGCATGCTGTTCCATCGATTATTTTCTAAATTCGGTAAAGAAAAAACGAAACGAACCTAATTTATAGGATTTTTGATGGAAACAAAATTCGGGAGAAAACTGTACAAAAGCAGGAGGGCAGGAATTGGGATCGAAAATCTGTAGGCTTCCGCCAAAATCGGGAGGGTTGGGAGCTCTGCTTATCTATAATAGTAAAGATATTACCTAATTCATAATTCTAATTATAAAACATAACATTAAATTCTCCAGACTTGACTAAGAGTGTGAGTATGAGTCAGAGATAAACTCCTCCAAAATACATTTACATGCAGTGCATCCTTTAAGTAATTTTGTTTTTCATTAGCAACATTGCCACATAACATACTGTAGTAACTTTAAATTATTTGGGTGTCTGACAGTATTTAAGGTACCAATAGTTAGATCCTAATAAAATATCAGAAAGAATTTTTTTATTTAAGGTATTTTGTAGGTCTAAACCTATTTGTTCCAAAAATAAAATTAAAATGATATGTCACTGATAATCTTCTCCTGTTATCTGGCTTTGAAAATCAGGCCAAATTCAGTATTTTTCAGCAATAGTTACAAAGAATATATAGGGAACTGTGAGAACATGCTTATTGTTTATCTTTCATATAAAATAAATATCAGATAGGTTTTATTTATTTCTTGATATTTCAGAGATATACACTTCAGCTTTCCGTTACGCTGAAAAAATCTATATGTCACCGCTCGATTAAGAGAGATATTTAATTTAGTTTACGAAATAGACAATATCTATGGGAAAAGGGAGATAATTCACGGGAAAAGTATGTTAATCTATTATGACGTCACAATGAATAGGCCAATACAGGAATATTACGGCTTGAAAATCAAGTCCATTCCGCATCCGACTCTTGTTACACAAATGCGCCAATCGAATGTGCCGTGTATTAGTGTCAATCTACCTTAGCTCAAATCACAATATTCTTTAGTAAAAGAAGATAATCCAAATTGAAATCAAAGAATCTTTAAAATCTATTGAAATGTTTTAAAAACATTTGTAATTCAATCATTTTAAAGTAAGACTTTGTGATTTTAAGTCCTGGAGGTGTATCATTTTGATGTGAATACAACTGAAAAATTGGAGCCTTAGGGGCTAATAATTGCAGTCATGAAACAAAATACATACCATAACAAAGTGATGAACTACTAGACCCTTGATCTTCTGTAGTTCTTCCTGGACCACATGACTGACATGTGATCTGTCTTTCTTGGTCTGTATATTCTCCTTGAGGACAGAGTGGACAAGAATTGGATGAATTATCATAGTATGTCCCTCTAGCACAATTCACTAAAATAATAAGTTTCACCAATTATTTTAAGAGAATGGCAGTTTGTACTGTTTTAGTAGAAAACTGTTATTTTATTGTTCATTTATACAGAGAATCAACACATATTATGAAAGTACTATTGTTCATGGGATTCTAATTTTTGTGCATTTCATGGCTACCTTTAACCACAAAATTAAGTTCTAAAAAAGAAATGCCTTTTCCCCACAGAGTTTTAAAGCATAGAATTGGAAACCACAAATTGAAATATCAATGAAATAGTGATATTCATGAAAACCATGAAAACTGATGTCCAAAAATAAAAATACTTCCACAGTATATGTATTTATAAAATTTAACCACAGAGGAAAGTTTGATCAGAATTAAATTCAATTAAAACTTCATTTATATATAGTCTCTAACATCGTTTCCAGTTTATTACGTATATTTCTCACATCGAGATAGTTAAATTTTCACATTTTAAAGTTCGAGGTTTATCCGAGAACTTTAAAATGTGAAAATTTAACTATCGAGATGTGAGAAATTATCGTAATAAACCGGAAAACAATGTTAGAGATTTTTTCTCTAATTCCTCCTCAATTTATTTGAAATAAAGCGATCTCCATAATCTGAAGTCTCAAGTATGCCGCCATTTTGTTGCTATCATTGTTGCTGTGTGTATTATTGCACCTTTCATTGAAAGGGGTGTTAAGTGTAATATTTTTGATAAAAATGTCATATTATCAATAAATTGAGATATCTTAGTCATAAAAATGCAAAAACCAGTTCGCTACACAATGCTGCAGGTGTTAATTTCATCAACATCCGGTTGCACTATTTCTAGAAACTGACACGAGACAACCAATCAGCAAGTGAGATCAATTTCTAAACATGTTGATTATTAATCTCATCTAACATTATTTGGGAAGTATTTATTTTGAACAAGAATTAGAGAAAAATTATTTCAAGTCATTCTATAAACTGAAATGATTCTGAATCATATCTAAAATTTCCACCAAGATCAGTAAATTTCATTAGAATGCCAGAATTAACTTGCTATGAAACAACACAAGACTTGAGCAACAGCAAGACAAGAGTTTGATTGTATTGATCATCAGCAGAAAGGCTAGCGGAGAAGTTCGACTAGTAATTAATTTACTTTTTTAGCACATGGACACATTCCTGGGGTGAAAGAGTAATTTAGTGCATTCAACTGCCCTTTTGTTGTTTGAATGGCTTCTTCTTTTATACAATTATTTAAAATATTGACTAATACTTCTTTAAAAAACCTCAGGTCAAACTTACACATACAATGATTGGAATTCCCCAAAGTGTAATAATTGGGCAATTTTTGTCAAAAACCACAAGAGTACTATGATTTTTTTCTAAAATTAAACAGTAAAGCTAAAGAAACTTGAACATCCAATGCACTATAGCATTAAAAAACAAATACCAGACTGGATACCAGAACAGCAAGTTCACATTGCTAAGTTGCTATTTTTTGGGGGGGGAGGGGGGTAAAAGATTTGACTGGTCTTCCCTACACTGAAATCAACCTTACTATCGTTTAGTTTTATTAATATTTTTTCTAACTTATGCAAATAAGAGTACAGCATATTGTATTCTAAACATTACCACAAAGTCCATTGACAAGTATCTGTCCTGACTGACATGTAACATACGGTTGAACTACAACAGAGTTTGGATCACAGGAAAAGTCGGCAGTGTCAAACTCTTCATTTTTCACCATAGTCTCTATTGTTGTCACAGGGAGGACATTATCTCCTTCACTCACTACTGAACTGTAAGTAAGATCAAAACAGTAATTAATGAAGTTGCCACCGTAGGATTTCTGACATTTGGTTAGACATGCGGACTCCTCTTACTTTTTCCATATCATAACATGTAAAATATTTTGCCGGTGAACACCGATTTTTCATTTTATATTCAATAAACAGCTGCGCCAAGTGGCATGATAGGCCCGTCGTCACCCCTTCAAAACTTTAAGTGATTAAAGAATGTGGTTCTCAATTTAGAATACACCTATAACTGCCCAGTTAAACGTGATATCTCTTTAATTAATCAATCTCTTTAATAAATCAATCTGCAAAGTTTGAAGTGAGCCGATCAAACTATTAATCGTTCAAGTGCATTATGTATAAAATTGCCTTAAATTTGAAAAATAAAGTCCCATAACTCTTGCAAAAAATCAAAATTTCACGAAAAAGTATACAGATCATGAGGCCATCATACCCAATATCCTTACAAAGTTTGAAGTGAATTGTCAAAGAGTTGTCAAGTTTGAGCACAACATGTAAAAAATTGCCTTAAAATTGACAATTAAAGTCCCATTACTCCTACAAGAAAAATCGAATTTTCACGAAAAAGTATACATATCGTGAGTCTATCATATCCAATACCTCTACAAAGTTTGAAGTGAATCGACCAAAGGGTTGTCGAGTTAGAGCGCGACATGTTAAAAATTGCCTTAAAATTGACGAATAAAGTCCCATAACTCCTACAAGAAAAACCTAATTTTCACGAAAATGTATACAGATCGTGAGTCCATTATACCCAATACCTCTACAAAGTTTGAAGTGAATCGACCAAAGGGTTGACGAATTAGAGCACGACATGTAAAAAATTGCCTTAAAATTGACGAATAAGGTCCCATAACTCCTACAAGAAAAATTGAATTTTCCCGAAAAAGTATACAGATTGTGAGGCCATCAAACCCAATACCTCTGCAAAATTTGAAGTAAATTGGCCTAATGGTTATCAAGTTAGAGCGCGACATATGAAACGGACGGACGGATGGACAGACAGACGTACGGACAATCGGACATTGGTATACCATAATACGTCCGTCATTAGAAGGGCGTATAAAAAGCATTTACCTTTAAGGTCTATTCCATTTAAAATTCCCACCAGGGGTGGAACACCAGTGATTTTTTTTTCTGTTGGTGGTGGGTGAATTTCTATAATATCTTAATAGTTTAATAATCATAGTTTTCATAACGAGAAAGAATTGTATATCGATGGATATCAACTAGAGTTATGTAATATCGAAATATAATAAACAAGCCTTTGGCAAGTTTATTATATTTGAAATTACATAACGAGAGTTAATATCCAGAGATATACAATTCTTTTAAGTTGTTAAAACTATTTCTCTTATGATTTTCATAATATTTAGTGCCGAACTGCTGATTTTGTTTCAAATAACAACATCGTTGCTAGGTAAAGTTAATCACGGCCAACGAGATTTCAAAGTTGTCCAATAGAAACGTCAAAAAGAAATAGTACATCACGCGTGATGTGTTATAACTTGGCGCTCGACCAATGAAATTCCTACAGAAGCGATTCAACAAGTTCATATCTAACTCCAGCTTCAAAGTCCCGTTGTGTACCACAAATAACTATCCGTGCAAGAAATAGGTAATAATAGTGCATCATAAGAGAATATATTTTAATTGATCACGGCCAACGAGATTTCAAAGTTGTCCAATAGAAACGTCAAAAAGAAATAGCACAACACGCGTGATGTGTTATAACTTGGCGCTCGACCAATGAAATTCCTACAGAAGCGATTCAACAAGTTCATATCTAACTCCAGCTTCAAAGTCCCGTTGTGTACCACAAATAACTATCCGTGCAAGAAATAGGTAATAATAGTGCATCATAAGAGAATATATTTCAATTCTTTTTTCTCTTGGTGGGGGGTATAAAAGTAAGTGGCGTTCCACCCCCTGGTGGGAATTTTTACTGGAATAGCCCTAAGGAAATTTGGACAAAATTTCAGGAAATTGACATTACTCCTTCAATCGATTTTTAAGACTTACAAATTTCTATATAAAGCCTACGCAGAATCTAGAAATGGACATCTCCGTCAGATTTTCAATTTCTTGTATCTCAAAATCAAGTGTATGAGCCTATTATTTCTTCTTGTTCATTGTCAACCTTTCATGAAGTTCTACTGATTCAAGACACTTTTATGAAATTCTCATTACTTTCCTTCAAAGGTGGTAACTGCCTTAACTGAATATCATTCAAACAGTTACAACTATCTCAAAGTAAACTATGCATTTCATTTGTCTTTAATACTGTATTTCAAGTTAACAGATATTATCTGCAGTACTTAAAATTCACTACATTTATATACAGTTTCAAGAGCTATCAACAGACAGCAATAGGGTCTGTAAGTCTCGTTCAATTTTTAAACTTCCGGGCACATAAATTGTACCCGGAAGTTACATTTTTAACAAACTAACATGACGCTTCACACAAAAATTTGTACGTCATAATATCAAAACGTCATATTTTGGCGGGAAATGTTTTCAAATTTCAGTTTTATCATGATGTCACATGACGAGACTTACAGACCCTATACAGTGGGATTTTTTGTATAATAGTTAAATTATCTCTATTTCAAAATTCAAAAATAATTTACTATCGCAAAAGCAAAATGTTTTTCACATGCACCACAAAGTGGCCTTATTATAAGTTTAATTATTGTTTATGTTTTTTATCTTTATGTTTTTTTTTTTGTTTTGTTTTCTTTATTTATCTGATCATAAGCATATTGTCAATTATTTTTTTTTAACATGTGGAATTAATGAGGTCATGCTTTAACTAATTAATTATAAGTGGTTTTAACTATTAAATCTGTGATATATGTGATATGAATATTTAAACGACTCATGTTTGTGATAAGTATTAATGTATATGCCTTAAAACATTTTTTCTCCTTACTTTATACAAATATGTCCATTTGTCCAAATTCAGGTTTTCTGAATGTTTAACGACAAAACAATCAGACTTTGATTTATACATCTATGTGCAAAGCCAGTCAAAAAATTTGGAAATACTTCAATAAGGCTCTTATAATAGTAATACCTTTTATCCTTTTTATACTCTACTCATATTTTTATAAAAATTTCATTCATGGTCAAATTCTTACCCATTGACAGGTATATCAAACTTAACCAAATATGTTGTTTGTGTTGACCTGCGACGTCTGCGGACTGGTGGTTCACAACTAACTTTGATAGTACTGAAATCACAAACTTTACTGGGACACATATCGAATTCCATGTTCCACTGATTCAAATTTTTAATAAAATTCTGACGCAGAAGTTCTGTGTATTTGTCGGAACAAATTGGTCCTTGGAATTTCATTTCTCCCTTTATTGTACCAGCAGGCTGTGAAGATTCTATAAAACAAAATTAGAGTATTGATTGTAATTCAACTAAATATATTAGGAAAGACCGATTGATTAAATAGAGCCTCAAACCACAAGGTACAGTAAAAAGGTCTGACAGCATAACAACATGAAGAGCCTCTTCAAACTTTGAACAGATATCTTAATGACTCATTTGTGCACTGTATTCATAGGTTAATGAGCATTTTATCTTCTTTCATGGTCCCTCAATAAATAATTTAAACAATTATCAAAATTCTGTTTATACTCAAGATATATAAATTTAAGGGAATATTCCATTGAAAACGGATAAAAATATAAAAATTTTAAGTTCTAAAAACTTATAAACATGATATACATTGAAATTTTGAACTAAAATACAATGTTACCTGCACAGGTAGGAAATGTAAATACTTCTCCTCTAGGTGGATCCCAGAATCCCTCACGCCCACATTTGTAAAATGGCGGTATTTCCTCCACAAACTTGTAACGTGTTGGATTTTTACACTGAACTTCACAGTTTATACCCTCAGACCAACTACTGCAGGACACAACTACATTTTCAGGTGGACTTGGCATTGTACAGTTAGATGCTAAAAATGAATAAATAAGAAATAACAAGTGATGACCCTAAAGGATGTCTCGCCTGTCCCT